>JAQQSW010017789.1:0-11385 GCA_028646575.1 Pseudocheirus occidentalis | reverse complement strand
ACCCTGCTGGAAAGCTAGAGAGGTGTTGGAGGAGGGCATAAAAGGGAACAGATTGTGGGAGGGGTCTTACAGTGTGATCAATGTTCTGGGCTGGGGGGTAGGGACAAAAAGGGGAGAAAATTTGTAACTCAAAACCTTGTGGAAAAGAGTATCAACAACACAAATTCAATGGTACTACCAGGAAAGTGCTTCTTGTCCACCTACAAAGTCCTTCAGTCAACACAATTACAATTCTTTCTCAGGAATAAACTATAAAGCAATTTCAAAGTGACCGACGACTAATGGTTTCTCAAAGCCAAAGAATTCTTAACTCCTCTTTACTAGATCAGAACACACTTTTTTGAACAATTCTGAAAAATTGTTGCCCAGGGGCAGGGGAAAGTTGCTTCTCTGAGGGTCTTTGAAGAATTCACCTTCTCCAACTCATTTTACATAGCAGGTATCAAATGCCACACCTTTTAAAGGATTTTCACATTATTAAAGAAAGGAACTCTTAACATGACATTCTGTTTCATCACCTAAATATAAGTCATTAGATGTCATGACATTTACTGTTAGTAGGAAGACAATGTGGTCATGCTTAAATGTGAAGTAAAAACGCCACGCTGCAGTCCTGGAAAAATATTGTTGGAATGCCAATTGTGACCTTAGAAAGGGCTGTGTAATACCCCAACACCACGAGGAAAAGATTTGGCAATTCTCTTAAAACAGCATGACAAGTGACATTAACAATGAACAATGAGACTTCCCTATGTAATAACCTTCATGTCACAGGTTTATAGCCTTAGAGCTGAAAGGGACCTTAGAGGCCATGTCATAACCCCCTCATTTTACAGAAGAAGAACTGAGGCTGGGGGAAGGGGAAGGTGTTACATGTTCAAGGTCACACAGGTACTAAATACAACAATGAGATTTGAATCCAGGGAGTCTGATTCCAAATCGAGGGCTCTTTCTACTGTTTCTCATGGTCTCTTAAGTTCTCTATCTGAATAAAGCAGATAAAGAAAGACATTCTCGTCCCAAAATTTTAAGGGTAGGAGAAGGGGGGAAAAAAAAAACTTTAGGTATGAAACTAAAAAATAACAATACCAAAAACCTGCTTCTTAACTATCACTCTGAAAAAGTCACTTACCTCTGAGTCAGTTTCCTCAGCTTTAAAATGAGAACTTGATCTCTATGGCCTCCTCTAGTTCTTATAAAATGGCACCTAACCCAATACTATAAGCAAATGCTGAGTTTGATACAAAGGCCACAAAATCGTATAAAATAGAATACCCAGGCATTATCTGTTAAAGGAATGAAAAGCGAATCTTCATAAGCAACAGTTTCCTCTGTGGGTGAATCTCAAGTCAGTTTCAACCAGGTAGAAAGAGTCATCAAGGCAAACTACCCATTAGCTGTCAATATAGAATAACTTGAGAAAGTAAGCCCCAGAGCTCTAGCCATATCTTTTCAACAACCTCTTAATCTTATTTATAACACGTGTGTTAAAGCAGGCTGACATGAATCCTGCTGAAACTCAGACATCTCAGGCAGAAATTGCTTAGGAATTTGAGATTTGTGGTAAATATGCACAAGACACACTGAAAACACTCTACACAAAGGAATTCTCGCTGCTGCTTTAGAATGCCTGGTTAGCCTAGGAGGTAGAACAAATGGGGAAAGTCAGAAGTCCAGTGTCATAAACAGTCATCAAATTCCTTAAGAAAAGGGACCTGATGCCAACCTGGCCTTGTCCTGCCTAGTACCTAGGCTCTGCCACAGCCCTGACTATACCCTGAATGGTCCTTACAGACTACAGAGCCCACTAGGCTTCATCAATTAACCTGTGTATTAAGAACTCACAAAACATTAAAAAGAGGCATGAGGAGTTTACTATTTCAATACTAAAAGACAAAAGAAATGGATCTGGACATGCCAAATAAATAAGAAAGCAACACACAGGAACAAGAAGTGAATTCAAAGTTCTGTGCTACTTCCTTTTTTTAAAACTAGTCTGGTAAGGGAGCTCATCTTGTTTTATTTAAAACAGACCAGTTTCTGTAAAGAATACAGTTTTGGGACAAAGATTAACAGATACAACCAGCTTTTAATTATCCATACTAATACAGGGGGATTAGTAATTGATAAATATTATATATATAATATGTATTTATATATAATTATGCTTATATAATTAATAAATGACAAGGTCCCATCCAGTCCCAGTAGTCTCAGTCTGATTCATTTCAACAAACAGGAACTTACTATCTATGCAGGGCTCTGTGCCTGTCACTGATGAAACAAAGATTTTTTTTAATAGTCCCTGCGTTCAAGGAGTTGCAATAGAATGGAGATGAGGTGTTATACCATGTATGTAAAGTCAATAAACGGTAGAATACAATTAAGGGCAATGAAAGATCTAGACCAGGTTCTTAAACTAGAGAATGCAAACTTGTTTTTGTTTGTTCTTAATATTTTGGTAAGTATTTGTAATCAGTTTCCTCTGTAATTCTGTTATTCTGAGCCCACAGAATTCAAAAAAGGTCAAGAACCTCTTGTCTAGACAAAGTACTATAAAAAAAAAGGAACCATCTGAAAAAAAGTGCTAAAAATCATTAATCAGAGAGATGCAAATTAAAACATCTCTGAAGCTGTTGCCTTACGCTCATCAAACTGGTAATGAGAGTAAATATGGAAAATTCAAGGTTGGCAGGACTATGGGAAAAGTCACACTAATTCACTACCAGCAGATCATTCTGAGAAATAATTTGGGTTTATGAAACAAAATTTATGAAATTCTTGATACTCTGACCCAGTGATCCTCTTGAGTTCCAACTCCACTATTGGTTACTAACAGTCAAAAAAGACTTGTACATACACAAAAATTCATAGCAACATTATTTGTAACATTTGTAAAGGCAGCATGGCCTAGCAGCTAGAGGGGATGGCAGTAGATTCTGTTAGAACCAGATTCAAATCCTTCTTCTTATAGACACTGACTCCTGACAAGTCAATTAGCTTCTCAGTCTCCCCCCCCACCCAACCCCACCCCTCAGTATTTTACAAAGCAGTTGAAAAATCTGCATGGCAAAGAGAGTTTCCACACCCATGAATGATCTACATTGATGAAATCACAGTGGGTCCTGAGTTGAGACATGTTTAGTAGCAAAAAGGTGGAAACAAACCTATGCCCAAAGACTAGGAAAAGGCTGAAAATACCATGGCATATGAAAGCAACAGAATGTGATTGTGTCCTAAGGAACAACAAATATGAAGAATGTTTTTTAAATGTGAAAAGATATGTGGAAAGTACATAAAATCTGGAATCAAAGGACCAGGGTTTGATTCTTTTTTTTTTTTGGAGGGGGGAAGGCAAGGCAATTGAGATTTAAGTGACTTGCCCAAGATCACACAGCTAGTTAAGTGTCAAGTGTCTAGGGGTGGATTTGAAGTCCTTCTAACTTCAGAGCTGGTGTTTTACTCACTGTACCACCTAGCTGCCCCCAGGTTTGATTCTTATAGGCATGATTTACTCCAGGTGTGAAGCTACCTACCTACGCCTTGGTTTCCTCAAGTGTAAAATGACGGGGTTGGACTAGCTGACCTCTGGGGTCTTTTACAATTCTAGATCTACGATCTATGAAGTCCCAGTGAATTATCCACACTAGGGTATAAATGGCCAACTCAGGGACAGCAAATATTTCTCTGATTGCAACAGCTAGAGTAGGGGTGGGGAACCTGCTGCCTCAAGGCCACATGTGGCCCCTTAATAAAAGGATTTGTTCTGTGAAGTCTGGATTCAGGGAATAGGTCTCACTTTAGGCCACATGTGACCTCAGTCACAGGTTTCTCACCCCTGAGCTAGAGAATGATCAATTCAACAAACATTTTTAAACCCCTACTATGAGCAAAGGCACTATATTACCCACAGATGACACAAAAACAAAACCGACAACAACATGTCTGACCATAAGAGGTTATATTGTACTAGATGGACATAAGTGAACACATAATAATTTCAAAAAGATGAGAGTGCTTAAAAACCAGGAGAAATCAGGAACTCTGAAACAAACATTAGAAGAAAGAACAGAAGACCACTGCAAAAAGTGCCTGAGATTCCTCTTTCCTTCCCCATTTGGCACTGTGAAGGTATAATCTATACAGGTAATAATCACATTAACATCCCAGGCACCAAGATGCTCTCCTCCCTCCTTGGTTAATTTCACTGTGCTGCCTCACCTATAATGTTTATACCAGGCAGGATTTACCCAAAGCAGGTTTTCCCATTGCCACTGCCCACCACACTGACACCCTGGTGCACCTTTACCCATACCCATGCAGAAGTAGTAGCAGAAAAGACAATAATGGGGAGAATCCTGAACTTGCCAAGACCAGCTATGTGGCAGTAACAAGAGCAGAGACCTGAGAAGCACAGATAAACTACATGCAACCCATTGAGAACTGACCAAAAGAAAGACAAATGGGAAGGGTTGTCAGAAAACACAAGGATGGAGATGAGTTAGGAAAACTCATGTGAGGTTTAGTTAGCTTCAAATTAGCATAAAATTGAAATGAGCTGTGAATGTGCAGTGTAGAATAGTAGGTTGGGGAGGGGGAAATCTTAGCTAAATTATGATTCCTATCCTCATATAGTTTACAATCTAATGTCTGACTGCAGGATATAACATATACAAAAATAACTGTACAATAAAATTATTAAGCACATCAGAGATGTACAATGCACTGCGCTCCCAAAGAGGCAAGGTCATTATTTTGTGGGTGGAGGGAAGAATCAGGGATCAAAGATGGTTTCATGAATAAAGTAGCAACTGAGTTCAGCTTTAGTTTCCAGGAGCAAGAGTTGCATATTTGACTCTCAAAAGATACAGAAGGGGCAGCTAGGTGGCACAGTGAGTAGAGTACTTGCCCTGGAGTCAGGAGGACCTGAGTTCAAATATGGCCTCACTTTAGGCAAGTCACTTAACTTTAATTGTCCTCCAAAAAGCAAAAAAAAAAGGTACAGGAGAAGAAAAAAAAAAATCACTGCTTTCAGAATACTGATGATATTCTGAAGATCAGTTTTGTTTTAAATCAATTACCAGGATTCTGATTAAGATCAACTTAAAAAATCTGATCTAGGCAGCAATGGAAGCAGTGTGGGGTAAGTAAACTAGGAAACTGGGATTCTGGTCCTGGTTTTGTCATTTACTTGCTATGTGACCTAAAACAAGTCAGTTTCTCTTTCTGGACTCAAATAAGGAGACTGAGTCAGATGATCTTTAAAGTCTTTTTCAGCTCTAAAATTCTATAAAATAACTACCAAGAGCCCCTACAAGGATACATTGTTATCTGGTCTCCTTTAGGGCCATCAGCCTGAGATCCTACAGTCTCAGGTAGTAACAGCTAAGGGAGTAAACCTGGGTGTGAAATGAGGGAGGAGATTCTGACACAACATAGTATCAGCCCAAATCCTAGGTCTTTATTTGAAACACATCACAAAAGGAAGAGTGTTTCCTTTGGAAGTTTAGCCTATTTCTCCGGCCAGTCAGTTTCATGCTGGGAAAAGAAATATATCATACAACAGAAAGAAATACATCACAGATATTTAAACAACAGTTAAATGCAGTATTGTGATCAGGAATAAGAACAGTATCTAATATATCACAAGCACTGCAGAGTAATTCTTCCCTCTCAATTTCATATAACCTATTACATCTTTATAACCTCTTCAACCCACACACAAAACCCACAAATTGAAGGACAGATCTAGGAATCTGCTATTAATGCAAAGGGAGTGTTTCATACCTAGCTATACACATCACAATATTTTCCTATTAGGTTCATTGTCATGCTCCCGAAGAAAGCTACACTCACTGCTCTCCATAATCAGGGAGTTCATATGGTCAGAAGTGCCTCTTCTGACACACACATAATCTCAGCTATTGCTAAAAATTGCTTTTTTAATTAAAATGAGACTTTCTTAACCTCCTGCTGACAATCACAACCAGAGTGTGGGAGTCCAGTAAAGGAGTATTAAGGAGATTCCATCCTGCACTGATAGTAGTTTAACACTCAGAAGAGGGAGAAAAACATTGCTAATTTAAACAAAATGTTTAATCTTCTAATCATTAGACAGGCTCTACAAGGATGAATTGCAATCTTCATTATCAGGTTCCCATATGGCCACTGTCATAAGTCAAGTCAGGTAGGAAACTGACAGAATCTCTCTCTCTGAGGGTTCTGTGCCCTTGCAGGTTTTGTGGGAGTGGACAATGACAACCTCGTTGGCAAAAATAAGCAGAATTTTGATTTCTGCTTCTCCCAGTTCATTATATTGGCTGAGGTATAAGGAACTGAGGTAAGAAGTTAGGAAGTTAATGTGGGATAATTTCACAGCATTTACTACCAGCAGACTTAATAGCCTGAGGCACTTTCAAACTTTAAAGGACTCTTTAAAAATAAACTATCCAGTTCAGGTGATATTTTAGGAATTCTTTTTGTTTGCTGAAAATTTCCCTCATTACCTGTAAGAGATTCACCAAGGTATTAAGGTAACATCCACAAATGCCACCTCTAATCAGAAGGAAATTTATTCCTCAGCAGATTTGCTTGTAACAGTCTCTAATCCGGGTTATTTCTGTCCATTCGGACTGTCACGTGCTAACTCAGAAGAAAAATCCACTGCCAAAACACTTTGATGTGTCTGATGGCAAAACACCTCCCTGAGAAAGCAACCCATAACAATCATTCTCTTTCATTAGAGACCTCTTTAAGTCGGTTTTTAAATTTTCAAAACAAAAAAGGTTATTCACTGCCCTTGCTCAATGCAGTTGAATTTGCAATTGGCAAAAACTGAAATCACTTCTAAGCCAAGTGAAAGAGATGTCCTGGAAGTAACAGGAGTTGGCTCTGCCCCTTTAATTACCCACTGGAATGTAAAACCAGACACTGAGGGTATGGCCACAGCAGTTCTGGGCAAAACAGCAGCGATATTTAATCATCGGTTCAGACCATCTGCAACTGTTAGGCAGTAGTACAGAAAGTTTACAGATTCCACAGCTCTTTACAGACTGCCAGGTGCAGAGGTCAGCTGCATTGTTTTCTGTATCACAAGAGGTTGCTTTCTCCATTCTCTGAGGCCCAGGGTGCAGAATGAACGGCACTATGCCCACATTTTCTATGCCAAGTCTGGCACTAAGGAAGCTCTGCTTCTTGATTAAGCCAGAAAACAGATTAAATGTTTAGAACTGGGAGATTTTGAAAACAACCTAGGTAGGAATGCAATTATCTGTGGTAGAGCACAGGCTTCAGCCACAGGGCTTTGCAGCACTTTAGGATGAATTCTGTTATTTTCAAAATTGAAATGGCCCAAAAGTTTCAGATGGGTTACTATAACGGAATTTATGTAAGAGCTATAACCCTGGTCCAAAT
The DNA here is from genome assembly GCA_028646575.1 of Pseudocheirus occidentalis. NCBI lineage: Eukaryota > Metazoa > Chordata > Mammalia > Diprotodontia > Pseudocheiridae > Pseudocheirus > Pseudocheirus occidentalis. The sequence continues at coordinate 3,972 of JAQQSW010017789.1, read as the reverse complement.
CCAAATCAATTCAATTAATATTTATTGAGTTCCTACTAAGGCCAAAGCCAGGTATTCAGCAAACAAAAAGAAATACAAAGGAAATGCAAAAAATAAGATATAATTTCTACTTTCAAGTACTTCCAGTTTTGCAGGAGGCAGGTGGAAAGGGAAGAAAAAAACAAGTACACAAATAATCTTTATATAAAGCAAACTAAAAGGGCCTTAGGAAAGGGTAAACAGCATCAGGTAGGTTCAAAGAAGGAAGAATCATCCAGTTTGGGAGATGAAAAATCTTCAAGAATCATTTCAAACTCCATCTCTTTGAAGGATTGACTATTAGAAAGGAGAACAGTCCAGGCCGAAGAAAAAAAAAAAAAGCCAATGTACTGAAGAGGGAAACTTACAAGAATTTGGAGAATACTAATTAGCATAGTTTGCCTACAGTAGAGGGTATGAAGAAGAAAGTATTGCGGGGTAGGGGGAGGAGCCGAGGAGCGGGAAGGCAGAAAAAATATTTTGAGTCTACATCAGGAATCCTAGGCTGAAGGGTTACAATTTAATTCAGAAAGGTACCATGAGAGTGATTTAACTTTAATGTAAAATCAGATTTGAAATTTGATTGAAATCAAAAGACTTAAGTTAAAATCCAGACTCTGCTACTCATTATCTGTGTGACCCTAGGAAGTAACTCAAGTCCTCAGAATTTGAGTTTCCTCATTTATAAAATGAGGGGGCTGGATAAGGTGAATCCTAAGATCCCTCCCAGCTTTAAATCCTATGATCTTATGATGAGCTGTTGGTCAGCTGTTTTTCAGTTGTGTCTGATTCTTTGTGACTCCCATTTGGGGTTTTCTTGGCAAAGATACTGAAATGGCTTGCCATTTCCTTCTGGAGTTCATTTTACAGATGAAGAAACTGAGGCAAACATGGTAACTTACCCAGGGTCACATAGCTAGTAACTGTCTGAAACCAATTTGAATTCATGAAGATGAGTGTTCCTGATTCCCTATGATCAGGAGGCAATGGCTTTTGAGCAATCAAGATATAAGACTGGAGGAAAAATTAAATTTAAAAAGTATTTAAGAACATTACTACGACCATACAACCAAAGGATTTAGAGATAGAAATGACCTTAAAAGACCATTAGGTTCAACCTTATCAGCTTTACAAATGAAGAAACTGAGGTCCAGAGAAAAGGGACTTTTCTTAGCAAGATTATTCTCAAGAACAGGTGCTGCTTCTATACATATTGGAAGGGGCGGCTAGGTGGCGCAGTGAATAGAGCACTGGTCCTGGAGTCAGGAGTACCTCAGTTCAAATCCAGCCTCAGACACTTAACACAAAAAACTAGCCGTGTGACCTTGGGCAAGTCACTTAACCCCAACTGCCCTCCAAAAAGCAAAAAAAAAAATGTATGTATATATATATATATATATATATGTACACACACACACACACACACACACACACACACACACATATTGGAAGTCTCAAATTTGAGGTCTTCTAACTTTGGCAACAGAGCATCTTACAAAACTGTCCCCAACAACCAGAACAAATCTTTCTTTGAAAATAGAGATATAAATTAAACATTTGGGGTCATCTCCAGTAGTCCTGATCTGTATCCTGCCACTGGACCCAGATGGCTCCACAGGAGAAAGTGAAGCTGGTGACTCTACGCAGCCCTCCCTCACTTAAATCAAATTTACCTGCAAGTCATGGCATCACCTTCCTGACATCATGGTACTCTTCAAGAACAAAGAATAAACAACAATAACAAAAAACATAATTAAAATAATGCTGATAACACTTGGAAATTTTTATCACATACAAGCATGCAAATCATTATTCAACAAAATGAGAACTGCTCAATTAAATATAACTACTTTGCATCAGAAACTTAGCTTTTAACAACTTCTAATGGTAACACAACGCAAGCAGAGATAACTGATCCACAAGTCTCTCTCCTCTAGCTCTGGCTCTTTCTCCAACCTCCCTTTCTTCCTCTACACATACACATTTAAATATCTTCACAAAAGATCAAGGAGAATTTTACTCTCTCCAAGGACCAAAGTAATTTATTGAGGCGGGGAGCAGGAAAGAAGTAAAAAAATACAGAGACCTACTACAGAATTCGTTCTGCCTGTCAATTTGGGGTTTGGGAATTACAGTGATTTTGCAGAGTTTATCTGGGTCTAGGTTCTCTTACTATTTTAATTCCAGGTAAAGTCTGGCTTTAGAGGGTTCTGGATTAGAGGTATTCTCTTGCTTAGCATTAAGAGGTAAATTGTTATACTGTCCTAAAAATTAAGAAGTTCCAAAATTCCTTTATACTCCTTGATATAAATACACTAAAGAAAGTAAAGACCACGTTAACAATCCATCTAAGAAACATATTAGTGCCATTTTAGCAGAATAATCTAAGGTTTTTTATTTTTAATTCATCTGAAGTGATCAAGAGTAATACAATCCAAATACAGCAGTATCTCGTTTACCTAGCCATCACTTATCTGACACCAAATGCTTGAGGTGACCATTGAGAACTGGGAAGGGAACAAAGTTCACATACTAAATTTGATGCACTTGGTTCATTGGCAAGTGCCTCACAAAGATTCTTTTTCATCTTATTTTAGAGAATTTTAACTACTAAATTAGAAAATTAGAATGAGAGGAGAAGAATGCTGCTAGAAGAAGCAGAGTAGAAGCAGGAAATTCTCTGACCTCCCCCACAACCACCTCAAACACCTATAAAATATGACTCTAAACAAATTTTAGAGCTACAGAACCCACAAAGTGACAGAGATAAACAACTCTCCCAGTTGTTGGGGGGCGGGGCCAAGATGGCGGCATAGAAGCAGCAAGGCTCTACAGCTCCTACACAACCACCCTAAACACCTATAAAATATGACCCCAGACAAAGTCTAGGACTCTCAGACTCACTAAAATACAGAAAACACATCTCTCGCAGAAGGCAGCTCAGCAGCAGAGGCTCATTGTGGCAGGCTGGGAGCTGAGGCTGGCCCAGCCTGAAGCCAAGACCGCAGCCGGGCCCGGAGCGGTAGGAAGGAGCTGAGCCGAGCCGCACAGTAGCCAGTCTGCAGGAGAGAAGATCTACAGCCTCCAGCACCTCCACATCTACCAAGGCATGAAAAAAGGGATTGGAGAGGGGCAGCTCGGCAGGAGGGGCTCATCCAGCAGGCCAGCGGGCCGGTAGCTGAGACCAGCCCAGCCCGAAAACCAAAACACAGTCAGGACCCAGGGCAGCCAGGAGGAGTCGAGCCTCCCAAGCCACAGCATGAGTCTACTTCAGAGAAGATCTAAAGCACCTAAGGGGATCTTCAAATCCAGCAATCCAGGATCAGTGACGGTCAGGGAAAGTGAAACTTTGAAACTTAATTTGGGAGAGGAAAAGCAGTTCGGCCAATCTGCCCCCAGGACAAGGAAGCAGTGCAGGAAGGTAACTGCTGGAACCAGCGGCCCCCACTGGGCTGCTTCTGAGCCCCTGGCCTGTGGACTCTGCAGGGGGGCTGAATCGATTGATCAGGGCCAAGTGGTCTTGCGTTGAGCCTCCTGGATCTGGATCTTGGTCTTGGGTGGTGGTCCTGGGGCACGCTTTCAGCAAGCCAAACTGGGGGGACTTGCAACACCCCCCTAATAGCTCCAGCAACTGGGAAAACCCCAGCGATTTGAAACAGAGCTTACCCCCCTGGAAGCAGAGTTTCACAGAGCTAAAAAAAAAAAAACCAACCAATTAACTAACTGGCCAACATGAGGAAAAGGAAGCAAAATAAGAACAGCAATAAAACTCTAGAATCCTTTTTTGTGGACAAAAAGGATCAAAGCATAGAACGGTAGGAAGACAATCCAGTCAGAACTCCCACACCAAATGCTTCCAAGACACTTGAAGAATGCCTAGAAGCTATAGATAATCTGGAAAAGGACTTTGAAAACCAAATAAGAGAAGTGGAGGAAAAATTGGGAAGAGAAATG
>JAQQSW010017787.1:0-11386 GCA_028646575.1 Pseudocheirus occidentalis | reverse complement strand
TGTGATACCAGTCGTATACTGAATAATATATGGACCATAGGTATTATTGAATGCAACAGAGTGTGGCTTGTGAGGTTGAATTCTCAAGAGACAAATGATTTTTAAAAATTCTTCTAATGGCCTATAGCCCTTAATGCATTAATGTGTGTACCATGACAGTATAATGTAAAAGCAGGAAAAGCTTTGTTAAGTTGTTTTTCTTTGAGATAGAAGGATAAGTTAGGCACCCAATTTATTCAGAGTTGTTGCTATGACAACCATGTATATCCTGTAGAACAGTAAACAATTGTGTAAGATGGATACATAGTGCACAGACTTACAGAGGCACAAACTCAGTTAAAATGTACATATACTCAAGTCAGTATTTTTTTTCCCACAAAGGAATATTTATTCATTTCAGATGGATACTCAGAATCTTCCAGAAGATTATGTCTATTTGTGTGTGGGAACATGGTGTGTAATAGGGGTGGAAGCAGGGGAGGGGAATTTTTTTTTCTTATTACGCTTCAAAACATAAAATGAGGTGATTATAATACAGACAACTAGGGTCCGCAGTTCTTCCATATAATTATTATGAGTAGTCTATGAAAACATGCCAAAACCTTTTCTAAGAATTAGGCCCTCAGGTAGAAAGATTAACATGGTTAAATTGACTGCTGGCGATTTAAACAACCTCCAAAGGCTCTGTATAAAATCCACTGACAATGAAAATTTTCATTAGAAAAAGGGGCTGCCATGGGCAATCCATGCTAGCCAATTTATAGTCTCTATTTTTATAGGCACTTTAGAAGAAAATGCTTTTAAATCAGCCAAACAAAACTCCCTAAATTTGTTGTAGATTAATAGATGACAACTTTGCTATCATAAAAATAAGTCATAAATTACAGGATGTCAGAGGGTCTGAATACAGGATATTGCTTACAAGTTGGGATCTGTACAACAATAGAGAGATATTGTTGGAGGGTAACATTTATTGACTATTCCAAATAAGAGGAGTCCTGTGAAGAAGAGGTGGGTGTTGATGTTTTTATTTTTTTTAATTTTTTTTGTATCCACCAGTCTGTTTTATTGTTACATTTCCTGTCCTTGTGGTCACTTGACATTCTAGTAAACACCCATCACCCCCAAATTTATTTAGATCCTGTGTAATAAGTACTTATTAAATGTCTACTATCTAAAGCGCTTTGATACTAGGGATACAGAAATAAAATGAAAAATAATAAATCAATTATATGTATAATCAAGCAAACACTGTGACAGTTGATTATAATAGGCATTAATGTATTAGGTCCTTGTGAGCTAGGACTGTTCTGCTTGTTTGTATTTGTATGCCCAATACTTAGCACAATGCTTGGTCTCTAGAAAGTTCTTGAAAAATATTTTTTGATTATTTCTTCTTTTAGAAGTCCGTTTTCCATATCTATACCTATCTATCTATCTATCTATCTATCTATCTATCTATCTATCTATCTATCTATCTGTATCAGCTTGGATGTACCACTTAATTCTCTAAGTCCTCTATCCTTATATACATAAGTCTCCCAACACTGATGTTGAATTCATTATTCCTGGCAGTAGCGGTATCACTCATTCATTCCTGTCATGCATGGTAAAAACGATGGTATTCTTATGTCCCAATCCTCGTGTCTCTTTGTCAATCAGCTCCCAATACCTGTCAATTCTAATTCTGACAAATGTTTTGTAACATTCACCTCCCCAACATTCTCAGCTTTGCCACCCTAGTATACAGCCTTATTATCATCCATGCACTTAAATTATAACAACTGCCTACAAGTAGTAGTTCTCATCTCCATGCTACCTATCCAAATTAATTCTTCACATTACTGCTAGACTACTCTTCCTTATTTATAAATCTGATGCAATCACTTCTTAGCTAAAAATGTTCAGTGTTTCCCTGATTCCTAATGAGTAGAGCTCAAATACTGTAGGTCTGGTTTTCAAAACCATTTACAATCCGGCAACATTCTACTTTCCCAGCTTTGAGAATATTCTCTCCAATATACTTTTCAATGCTTTCATAAAGTTTTACTTTGTCGACTTGTGAACTAATAAAAACAATGGGCACATGCAATGATGTGGATCATATTTTTTAAAAGATTTAAAATTTACATATATACATACATGTAAATAATGTGTATATATGTATGTATGCACAGAGAGAGAGAATAACATGCATTTTAATATATTCCTTTTCCTTCTCATATTCAGAGAATCATCCACTGTACAAGGCAAAAAAAAAGAAATTTAGAAACATTACCAAAACATCAGCTGAATATGAAAGTGTATTCAGCATTTCATATTCATAATCCCTGATGTCTGAAAAAAAGACAGGAAGAAGATTTTTCTCACCATTTCTTTTTGTTTTTAATTAATAAAACAAAATACAGAACACTTCATGAATTTGTGTGTCATTCTTGCACAGGAGTCATGGTAATCTTGTTCCAATTTTAGTGTATGTGCTGCTGAAGTGAACACTGTCACCATTCTTTAAAGTCCAACCTTGATCATCATCAAAATCACAATGCATTCAGTTTTGAAAACTATTTTTTTCTTTTCTTTTTGAAGCAGGGACAGCAGGGCAATTGGGGTTATATGACTTACCCAAGGTCACCTGGCTAATAAGTGTTTTAGTGTCCAAGGCTGGATTTGAACTCAGGTCCTCCTGACTTCAGGGTTGGTGCTCTATTCACTGTGCCAACTAATTAGCCCTGAAAACCTTTTTTTTAAGCTACCATATAATATTCTTCATTTGAGCCTTTCAGAACAACTTTTGTGCTACATTGTTTATAAATCAATTGTATGTGTTTCATCCCGCTTTTCCTAAGTAGATTTTACACCCCATGAAGGTGGAGACTTTGTCTTACCGAAATTTGGTATTTTCATTAGTTATTAACTTAGTTCTCTTTTCAAAAAACATACTTTATATATTTGTTGAATTCAATTGATTTACCTATATATTTATGCTTCAATTCTCCACATTTTTTATGTATAGGCACAGACTAAATTATAATCATTACCCTCTCATGGAAGATGATATTTCATTCACTCCCTCCCACTAAAAAACTTATTTTTTCTCACTTCAGATAGACATCAAGTACCAATTAGCATAAGGAGCACTGAAATGCTGAGACAAATTTGAGAGAGAATTGCTATCATCAAAATTGCAACTTTATCAACGAACTAGTTAGTGACTGAATAGAAATCTTCTCAACTTTTCCAAAGGAGAAAGGGTAGCTGATAATTACCACAAGGCAGTGCAATAATGGAACAACTATTAAGAGATAAAAATCTGTAAACATCTTCTGAATAATGGAATCATAAGCAATAAGCAGCAGCATCTTATGAAGAATAATTCATACCAGGAAAAGTTGATTGCGTTTTTAATAGAATTATGAGATTAGCAGATGAAGTGAAATGCATTAAACATAATATATCTTGAGTTTAATAAAGCATGTGATACTGTGTTTCATAAAATTTTACTAGTGAAATTAATTCAATTTGGCAGGCAGGGATAGGAGTGCTGTCACATGGCCTAAAAACTATGGGAAGGGATGCAAATGAAGCTAATGACAAGTGACATTTTTTCTACCTGTAAGGAGGAGTTTTCTGGAATAAACAGAGATTGGTTACCATTTTAGTGTTACTTGAATACTTCATGTGACCTGAAAAGAGAATAGTTCCTGCACTACTGGGATTTGTTAGGACTTGGGAGATAACACAAATAATGAAGAGGAAGAGAAATGACTAGAAGGTATAGAAGATAAACATTATTCAACTATTGCATATTGACTGTAGGGGGGAAATTACTTCACAAGACTAAAATGGTACATTAAAGTTGCTACTTCAAATAGATGTTGCATATATTGGCTACTAATATAACATTAGTTATACATTCAAAAATAGACATGTCTCTGATAATGTGGTAATTATTTTCAGCTGAGATAAAACATACAGACATGTGCATGCCATAGTATTTGCCATGTCCATGAAGAAGGCTGTAGGTCCAATGCACTATTCACAGTGACAATAATTACTATAAATATGCCAGCATAGTGCTTGATCACAAAACATAACAGAGTCTCCATACATAGGTCAGTAGCAAAACATTTATTCGCAAACCAGAAAATCAAATCCCAAAACCAGTAAGCCAATTCCATTATAGAAGCAAAGAAGTTAATAAGCCATAACAGAAGTCTCTAGTACCTCAAAAGGTGTCAACACAGGTACATATATAAACGTATATATGTATACACATATGTATGTATGTATGTATGTATGTATATGTATATGCATCCTTTATTTTGTGGTAGAGAACCAATATAATGTATTTGCCAGATTTGGGCTGGTACTTTTCCCCCTTGCTGTCTCCCTAGTTACTTTGTGAGGAACAGTTTGTTCCTTTTCCAATTGACATTTATGACATTTCTCTTCTATCTGTTTTAAAAATGAATGAGAGACACTAATATTTAGATCTTGTGCCCACCAGTGTGTGGCCTGGACACTTAAATAACTGGTCATTTCGTGGATCCTTTTTGCTAGTACTGGATCATTAGTTGGTGTCAGAGTAGGGACAATAAGTTTAGTAGCAATTTTTCCTAGTTGATCAGAATGTGCATTGTTTTGGCAGGGTGAGGGTCACATGAGCATCTACATGAAAAACTGAAAAATTAGTAACCACACGCATGTGCAATATATCTTCCCATAATTGTTTTCACCAGACTTGTTTATCATGAATTTCCCAATTTTGTTTTTCCACATGGTCATCCATGTAGCTAACCCATTAGCTACTGCCGATGAATCAGTATATATATGACATTGTCCTCCTTGTTATACTTGGATGACTTGATTTACTTGCATAAGTTCAGCATATTGACTATTTCCATCTATCCCAGTACTTTCCAAAGTCTGCCTAGTACATGGGTTATATATAGGCTACTGCTTTTCAATGTCTTTTATAGCCCTAATATGTTATTGTTCCATTGGTAAACCACATGTGTTTCTTCTCTTCTTCAGTTAATCCATTATATCTGTTATTCCATTTTGTCAAGGATTGTACCTACTGTTGTTTTGGTTCAAAAGATATATCATTTCCCTCATTATCAATGTTTGCTATAGATACTTGTAGAGTAGAAACTGCACTTTTTGCCTTTTTTAGCTTTATTTTGAATATGCCATTTCCATTTAATTATGCTGGCCTCTTGTGCACATCCGATTCTGTGAGAAGCTGGGTTAGTTATTACCTGGGTCATAATCAGGATTCCTGGCCTTAGTATCACTTCATGACTCAGAGTTAGGTGTTCAGTCTCTTCCAAAGTCCAATATGCCACTAACAACTACTTTTTCAAAAGGTGTATATTGAAGAGCAGATGAAGGAAGTTTCCTAGACCAAAATCCTAAGGGTACATTTTGACATTGTTGTTTTTTGCCACAAACTCCAGTTTGCAAAATCCTCCTGTCCATTCACTTGTAAATCTACCAGGCCATTTTGTATAGGCAATAAATCTAGGGTCAATTGTATAGCAGCCTTAGATTCTTCAAAAATTTTACTCTGCTCAAGTCCCCAATCAAATTCATATTTTGTCCAAATAATTTTATATAAGGGCTTCAAAATCTGTCCCAGATGTAGAATGTAATGTTGCCAATATCCAAATAATCCTAATAAACTTTTGTGTCTTATTGCTAGGGATAGGAAAATCCCAGAACTTTTGCCTAGCTGTTGGAAGAATCTTTCACAGCCTCTTATTCCATTTAATATCCAAAATGTTTACATTTTGTGCCAATGCTTGAATTTTCACAGGGTTAATTTCCTACCTTGTGCTTTTCATATGCTCAATTAAAAGCATCAAACTCTTCTCCACTTCTTTTACATTTTTCCCTTTATCATAATATCATCAAAATAGTAGGTAAGCTGTACACCAGGTAGCTTTAATTCATCCAAATGTTCAACTCCAATCCTATGACAAATAGTTGGACTATGCAGATATCCTTGTGACAAACAGGTGAAAGCATTTTGTCTGACCTGTCAAGTGAAAGCAAACTTGTCCCATTGTTTAGAGTCTATTGGGATGGTAAAGAAAGCATTGCCTAAATCAATAACTGCATACCAAGTCCCATCATATTTTTGTATCTTTTCTCTTAAGGTGATGGTATTTGTAACAGCAGCATACAAGGCAGGGGGGGGTGGGGTCATCTTATTCAATTGTCTATAATTCACTGTCATTCTCCACAACTGGTCTGGTTTTTGTACTGGCCAGACAAAATTACTCCATCATCATGTGGTTGCAGGAACTAACACTCCTGCTTCAATATATTGTTTTGTAGTATTAGTAATTTCATCTCGCCCACCTGTCACACAACACTGATTTAAAGTAATTATTTTCGAAGTTTCAAGTAAAATGTTTGGGTCCATTATTATTTTTCCTTCTAAAACTGTATTAATTCCAGTGTTCATTAGTGAAAATTGGTATCCTCCCTCAGGGCCATACCTCTCAATATATCTATTCCAATTTTGTATTCAGCAATGTGTATAATAACCACAGCATATATTTCTTAGATAATTGTCCACTTTTCATCATTAGTTTGACTAGCCTGGCTAATATTTCAGACACCCCCCCAGTCCTGTGATGGTAACAGGAGTTTCATATTTGAATTTATTTGGGTTCCCATAAATAAGGGAGGCATCTGCCCCAGTATTTATCAATGTCCTGGTTACAGTATTTGATCCATTTTCCCAGTATATAGTTAGATTTATATGGCTTCTGCAATCTTGTCTGTGCAGTTCTTTAATCTGAGCTGGGGCTCAGGCAGTTTCCTATTCTCCCTGAAGATGTGACAAATTTGGATACAATGGTTCAGGAGCATCTGTTCTGTCTAATATTACGTCACTTTTTCAGTACATTTTATATAATTCATTAGTTGGAATACCACAAATACCTCCAAAATCAAGCCTTACTCTCAATAGAGCAGTGAGCAATTCTTTTCTTGTCAAACTATTCCAACTTTGAATCCACTGGCAATTTAGTTTTCTCACTTGAGGAATTTTTTTTTCTTTTTCCCATTCTTCCTAGTAATTTAGCTGTGAAATCTTATCCAGAACCTCTAAAAGAGGGTGCCCTATTTCACTAATTAGTAGAGTCAGAAGTAGGTGCTTATAAGTAGAAGCAGCCTCTTCACTATGATATTTCTATGAGACACTGCTAAAGGGATATAATGATACACATCTCCAACCATGATGGCAGGTTTCCTCACTTCTTTCAATTTTTCTCATGCAATATCTATGCAAATACCAGGGTCTTCCTACACTAAGCTAAATAGAATTAGTGGGATACATTCTGTTGAATCCATCAGCAGCTAAAAATAACAGATTGGTCATATTATGTTCTCCTACCATATGAAAATCTCTAAAAGCTTGCTAAACAAAAAGATTCTGACAAATACTTATAAATTTCAAGCAGTCCACAATATCTACCTATACTCCTCTGGTCCCTTCATCACTGATTCTCACAACCCAAAACACCAGCCATTCTCCCATTCTTTGGGTGAATCTGCTCAATATATCAGTAACCTCCTGCTGAGTGAAATCCTCAATTATGTCCCTGAACTCTGAGACAAGCAACTGTTTGGTCTCTCTGATTCTCCTGCTTTCTTCTCAGTATGGAGGAAGTTTCTTTCCTCATAAAAGCTTAATCATTTAACATTGCATCACTTTCTATCCATGCACTCTCCTGGCAGTCATCATCATGGCAATTAAGCTCAGTCTCTACCAAACCCATATGAATTTTTCTCCTGTTTCTTTTCTACTTCTTTTTCTGAGACAAATTCACAACAATGTTCTCTTCTACCACCTTAGATCCTCCAGGTTGCTCTTGTAAAGGAGAGAACGAACACTGCTACAAAGTCAACTCTCTTTCCATTTGAGTTTTTTCTTGTAACACCTTTTCTTTTTCTTACATATAATGCAGTACACCTATTTGTAAAACCCAGCCCTTCCTGCACACTGACTCGCATTCTCTCCCTGGTTTTATTAGTATTCTTTGCAAATATGTTTCTAAATCTTGAGGTTCTCTCTTCTGTAACCTCAGTTCTGATATTTCACAGAGTTTTGGACTTTTATTCCACTTTATTGCTAGGAAGGAATAAGGCAAAACCTCCTATACTGGGATAGCCATTTCTTCTTCTAAATCTCTTCTACCTCCAAATGGAGGTTTGATATTTCTTGATCCCATCCTCATCACCAAATGTAATGCCAATGCAATGTTCATAGTGCCAATGGTCACCATAAATATGCCAGCATAGTGCTTGATCACAAAATATAACAGACTCTCCATACACAAGGCAGCAGGAAAATATTTATTCAGACACGAGAAAACCAAATCCAATATCCAATAAGCCAATTCCATCATAGTAGCAAGGAAGTAAATAAGCCATAAGAGCCCAGAGAGACACAGCATTATTTAGCCTTCCTACCAACCAACATTTACTCATAAACCTAACTGTTTCCCTTGGATTCATCCTCTCCTCCCTTCCGGTCTTGGTGCTCTGACTCCCAGCTTCTCAGGGGCTCTGCTCCACCCTTCAGCAAATTCCTCCCCCACAGGTTCCATGTGATTACATTCAACCTATTAGGGAGCAGGGTATATCTTCAAAGTAGGGAAGATCTTCAAATTTCCTTAGTCTTATTAAGGGGCATGGAACATCTTCAAATTACCATTGCAAATATCCATCAAAAAGTCCTATTGAAGAGAGTATCCCTGTAGATAGTGAGGTACTCAAGACACTCCTATAGATCTGACTATCTGAATATCACCATAATTACACTAATTATGGAACACTGTAGAACATACTTGAGATTTGAATTTTTAAAATTAATTATATCAACTCACACACACACACACACAATTGTTACTGGACTAGAAATTCAAACTATTGCCCAGATTATGCTGAGTAGTTGAACAATGAAACCTGAGTTCCATAAAAGTTGGCATTTCAGAAGAGGCTTTGAGAAGAGCTTTGGGGAAAAAAACCAAACAAAAAAATAACTAGTGATCCCATGAGGAAAATATATGGCAAAGAGGAATAATAATTAGGTTATGCAGAAGAATGGAGGAGGGGAGAGGAATACCATGAAAAACTGCAAGAAACCTGGTTTAACAGTACCAAAATATCCATGAATTGGAGTCAGAGTCAGAATGTGAATGGGCTTAAATGACAAAGGTGTTTCAGTTTTATCCTAGAAGTAATATGGAACAGATAGATTTTGTTGAGCAAGAGTGGCATGGCCAGACCAACAATGTGTACCCACAAATACTATTCACAAACCATTTTCTTCCAAATAATCATGAGAGCAATGCTATGAGTTTCTTTTTAACCCTTTTCCAAGTGAATGGAATGAGATAAAGAAGGCTTAAATAACAAGTCCACGGTAAGAAATTTAATAAATTATGGGAGTCCAGGTTTTCAAAACTCAAACATTAAGTTATTACATATACTGCAACTAGGAATTTTACTGCATTTTATGTATTCCCTATAACATTCTCAGCAGTAGTTCTCTTTAAGTTCCAAACCTCTACTCCCCTTAAGTCCAAAACTCTATCCCCGATGCTAGTTATTTCAAATATATGTTTGTCTTCTATCTTTTACCAGCAGAGCTACAGATTTAACAGGCTCAACAAAATTTCAAAAGTTAATTCTATTTCTAGAATCTATCATATTCTTACCTGATTTATCATTATGGTATGAATGTGACCCTAAATTCTCAAAAGCCATTCCATTAGAATATAAGTCTCATGGATTCCACCATACCAGTAATGGACAATGCAACATTTCTGAAGACAGACCAATGTAATTCTAGTGAAGTTCAACACCAGTTAAAATGGCCAGAATATGATGCACTGCATTCTGAAAAATGCAAGAGTTGTCACTCTTGTGGGATACACTTTCATTACTATAATGATGGCAACATATTTATGGAAAGAGGAAAGGTTTTAGACTATCTAAAAATATTAAGTGAAGGAATTTTAAAGGTTATACTTTTGTCCATATTCCAAGACTAATGATTTGTTATACTGTTAGAAGAATTGACAAACATCAATATTCACATTCTCTAGTTATAATCAGAGAACAAAAGAAATGTGCAGTCAAATGGAAGAATGACTCACAGTTTCTCCTCAGAGGGACAAACACAGGAGTTTGGAAGTATGGCTTTCATCTGGTGCCTAAAGTCAAGAAAAAATGTAATCTCATGAATATTATGTCATCATGTTATAGTCATGATCCTCATAAGGTAAAAGTTGACTGAAAATCACTGAATCTTATATTTCAACCTCCATTTCAAAGGATGAAGAGGATGACATTTGATAAAGAATTTTATGAGATTTTTGAAACTCATTCAAGTATTTTTATACTTGATAACTTCAATATTAAGATCAGCACAGTAGAAATAGGGGAAAGTATGTTGGAAAATATCCTGATCTTAGCAATGAAGGCTTAAAAGGATTAATAGACTACTCAGAAGATTCGTATCTATATTGCCAGGATATTTTCTTCCAGAAAAGAATAAGAGGGTTTTGTATGTGTAGAAAACAAAACAGTTGGGGGCAGCTAGGTGGCATAGTGAATAGAGCACTGGCCCTGGAGTCAGCAGTACCTGAGTTCAAATCCAGCCTCAGCTACTTAACACAAAAAAACCAGCCATGTGACCTTGGGCAAGTCACTTAACCCCAACTGCCCTCCAAAAAACCCCCCAAAACCGGGGGCGGAGCCAAGATGGCAGCAAAGAAGCAACAAAGCACCACAGCTCTCACACAAACATGCTAAAAACCTCATTAAATGGGACTTTAAACAGATTTTCAAGCTCCAAAACTCTTCACAAGACAGAAAGCACATCTGTTGCTACAGGCAGCTCAACAGGTGAGGCTGTTCTCAGCAGTCTGGGAGCCGTGGCCAAAACCTGGCCGGCTCAAGCCCTGGGTCATTGGACGGGGAGCTGCATCTATAGGAGAGCAGATCAGCTGCACTGGAGGCACAGTTACCACACTTATCAGGCCAGAAGACAAAAAGGCTAAGAGAAAGGTCAGTGGATTTTGCTGACTGGGGAGGAGAAGAGCGGGTCCTGCCAAACTGCTCCCAGGGCAAGGAAGCAGCGGGAGGTGGCTGTAGCAACAGGAACAGAGCAGCAGCGGCTTCCACAGGGCTGCTTCACAGCCCTCGGCCTGCAGATAGCAGGGGGGCTGACGCGATCCATCGGGGCCAAGGGTTCTTGCATTGAGCGGCCTGGATCTGGATCGTGGTCTTGAGTGGTGATTCTGGGGTGCGCTTTCAGTGAGCCAAAGCTGGGGGGGGCTGCAGCACCTCACTAATAGTTCAG
>JAQQSW010017786.1:0-11386 GCA_028646575.1 Pseudocheirus occidentalis | reverse complement strand
TTTCTTTCTTTCCTTCCTTCTTTCTTTCTTTTACTTCTTTCCTCCCTTTCTTATTCCCAGCACTCAACCAATGGTATATAATATAACCAATAAACAATTAATCAGTGATTGGTGATTATCTAAAGTCATCTAAGTAATAAGAGGTAGAATTTGAACACAACCTCACTAACTCTAGAACTAGAGTTATTTCCCCTATATTATGCTTCCCCTCAGAACTTAGGCTGACTTTAAGATAACAAAGTCTAACAGAAGAACTTCTTAGTATCATAACACTTTTCTATGATTATATTTTTAATGTGCAAGAAAATTTCCTTGCTTTACACCTTCAAAAACTAGGTTTACATAAAATAACCTGTATCCCACAGAGAAAGAGGGGGTCTAAACTATTTGCCTATGGTGATACAAGTAGTAAATGCCTGAAGAAAGATTTGAAATCAGGTAATAGTGAATCTGTCTCCAGTATTCTATTCACCATACCATGGTGTTTCTTTGATATATTGAATTTAAAAATATTCTAAACATAAATTTTCAAGAAAATTGTTTTACATTTTAATTATAAAAGCCAAAATCATCTGAAGATTTTTCACATTTTTGCCTACTAACATTGGATGAATCTATGTCAATGTAAGCTAGAAATATATCAGCCTGAATTGTTGCAGATCATTCTTTTCTTTATGCATTCTGTTATTTGATCTCTGTGTTCATCATTCTTCTTCTCTACTTCCTTTTATGTCCCCCACCTTCTTTCTCCAATGTCTCCTCCTCCACTCCCCCTTGTCTCTTCTTATTCTCTTCTTCCTTGTCCTCTTCTTCTGTCTCTTCCTCTTTCTCCTCTTCAAGCTGGGAGTATATAGTAACCTGTCAATGGCCTGATTTCAGTAGTAGTCACAATGGAAACTTTGGCCTTATTTGTGTTTGATGTAGTCTACCTTGCCCCACTTTAGGTAGCCTGCTGGGACCCTTTCTCCCAAGGTTTTACCATACTAGTACTGGATTTAGTATTGTAACTCAATTGACTATTCCCTTATTTCAGCTCTGATCCACAGAGCTCAAGTGATCAAACAATGTCAGCCTCCCCATTAACAAGGATTTTAGGCATATGTCATAATGTCTGCCTATCACTTCTATCTTCATTGACACTTACTCATGTTAATTCATGCCAAGTGTAGCTTTGTATTTGGGAATCTTGACTGAGAATTTGGGTTATGGTTGAATCTAGGAGGATCAAAGATCCGAACAACCTAGAGAAAACTGGATTCACGGGACCCCAACCCTTCCCCCTCTTTTTAACTTCTTGCTGGGATGATACTATTTAGATTAAGTTCCCTACTTCCCTGCCACTGATTTCTTCTTCCTAACCCAATATTATTTACTTTTTATTAGAGGATTTAGAAAATGCCATCACTTCATTGTTCCTGTAGGTAACAGAGTAATCTCGTATTGATATCATACTCATTTTTTTTCTCAAATTCAAAAGTTTGTGTCTTGAGGTACTTTTTTTGTATCCAACAAGGATATGAAATTCT
Organism: Pseudocheirus occidentalis; assembly: GCA_028646575.1. Taxonomy (NCBI): domain Eukaryota; kingdom Metazoa; phylum Chordata; class Mammalia; order Diprotodontia; family Pseudocheiridae; genus Pseudocheirus; species Pseudocheirus occidentalis. Next base: position 9,860 of record JAQQSW010017786.1, on the reverse strand, counting down.
TGTCCCCACCACCTTTCTTCCCACTGTAGGACAGAGGCCACACTTTGAGACTGGCCCTGATATTAGTTGTTCTTTTCTCCTCAGGAGTTTGTAAAAGCCATTTTTCTGTATAGATTCATTTCTTCTAGACTATCACCTATTGTATCATTAGGTGTTCTTGTGGCAGGGTTATGTAATACAGGGAAGTTGTTATTCTTGAAAAAAAATTGTATTTATATTTGACTATCTAAGCATAGCTACTAAACACTTTTACCTAAATATTACACAGTGTTTCTCAATAGCTTATACAAACACATTGGTAAGTCAGCCTTCTATTTGGTTACCTTCGTCTTTTACTTTGTAGGTCATGTACTTTTAGTAACGTTGTACACTGTACACATTTTAGATATTGTGTACATTTAAAAAGTCTTTCCTTCTCAGTGATCTGGCTTAGTTTGTGCTTTATGGACATTCTGTAATTGATTTTGCTGGAGAATAAAGAAATTGTTTAAAAATCAATATGGTCTTGTTGATATTTCAGTTGCTCAAAGGAATACATATTGGATCCTGTTATTAAAAAGTGTTTGATTCTGAGATGATAGTTCATACAAAATATAAAGGATTCAAGTGTTGCTTTTTGTTTAAAACTCTTTTTTGCATATATTCTGGATTTAATTGGAATCGTAAGTTTTCCTATTATTCAATATGTGTAGTTACCAGGACAAACATGTTATTTTGTCCAAAGACTTTTAACCATTTGTATAGTGACCTACACATTTCTTCAGATTTATTAGAGAATAAGTTCAAACACAAGACAAGGCAGTATACTTAAAATCAAATCTTCAGGTAATTTAACATATTGCCACATTTGCAGAATTTATTTCAAAATTTCCCCTGTAAATTAGAGGTCTCTCGAGTATTTCCTTCCATCTGGAAAAGAGTGAGGGAAGTGAACTATAATCAAATACATTTTTAGTGAAATATTTCTTCTATCTAGACATCAAGGTTACCTGTTTTTATACTCCATGCCATTGCACAATTCAATTAGGCCAAAAGGCTTATGGAAACTGGCCTTAATTACTGCCTGAGATTCACCTGCAAGGTGGGAGAGCCCAGAGTCAAATTAATCCTAAGCAATTGACCAGAAAACCACATCACGGGCTTTCAAAAATTTCTTAATCTGAAATCAAGGTCCTGCTAATCCAACATTCTCAGTTGAGAATTTTGAGGTTAAATAAAACACTTCATTTACATACAACCTCCAGTTAACCTCAAACCCTTTAAATTGACAGAAGTTATGCTTCTCCAGATTGTTTTTTTCCCTAGTCTGCCTAAATGAATGACATTGTGCTAATCTGCCAGAAGAAAGAACAAAAGTCTTTCTTTTTCTCTGTTCTTAATCACAGTAACCAGATTGTTTCTAATTGGAGGTGAGATGGAACTCTTTCTAAATAGTACTGAAGGGCAAAAAGAGGGTAGATATAGCCAAGTCTCTGAAAACCATTCCAAGTTGGCATCTAAGATTTGCATTTAAGTCAATGGCTGTGAAATAACACACTCAAGGATTTTCTCCACAGGTAATTGTCTCCCCTAAAATGAGTCAGTTCCTTCTGGGAATAGAAGGAAAACCATGAAGTTCTATGACAATTCCTCTTTTGGTCCCTGCTATGTGGTTATTTTGTTGTAATATTGCACTACTGAACTTAATTTAATCATTTTCTCAGAAGTTTCTTGGCTACATTTCCCCAATTTTCTTGCTACAAAATTGGCAATTTTAGATTGTGGCAATTAAATTAAATTCATCATTAAAGTAATTGCACAATAAAGCTCAATTCTCCTCCCTTTTTCTATTTATGAAAAATTTGCCATGGGCAACACAGTAAAATTGAATAAATTTATCTATTTTTTTGCCTATGTGAATAGATATGTTTATAGTAGATAAGTTTATACTGAATCACAGAATCTATGTCCATGTTGGTGTTATATTAGTTAGTTTCCATTCATAATACTTTATTCAGATAGAAAAAAATTCATTTCTGAAAGCCACCAAATTTTAATCTTAAACTTTATATATATGTATATAATATCAGAATTCCTCAATCAAATCTATAAATTAAGGACTACAAAAAGATATTAGCTCTTAATAAAGTAGAAATAAGCAGACTTTTTTTCCATTTTGTTCTTTGTCTCCTTTTATATCACCACTGTTTTATTTTAATATTACTTTACATTTATTTATTATCTTAAGTATAATATAGAATTCCTAATTTTATGAAGCGATATTTTCTTATAGTCTAAAATTCAATCTTTTAATATGAAATATTATGAAAGGTATAATGTTTAGCAGTTATCTTTCCCATAAAGACCTCAGTGAAAAAATAGAACTTTGCCAATTGCATGATTTTTTTTAAAATAAAAGGATTCTTCAATAATAATTTTTATAATACAGTTGTACTTTGCTACTGGGTGCCCTGGTGGGCACTTTGCAGATTCTGTTAAAAAGATATTCATTCCACTAATTTACATAATCCACTTCACCCCAGAGGATACACAATAGAAACCCTAAATTCTCTGTCATTTTCAGTTAATTGGCTATTTCTTAGTTCTCTTTCAGGCTGATATTGGTCTAGGTGTGTAATCTACATAGAAGTACCATACCAATTAGACCTTTAAGGTTGTTGCCATGACCCACTGGACAACTGTACTATCTTCTTCTGTGTTTCAGTCAAATCCCATTACACGAGCACAGCATAATGGCATTGGTCACATAACATGCAATGGTCTAATAATTGTAGAGAGTCTTTAATTATGTCTCTAAAATTTTTAAAAAAGATTGAAAAGAAATATACCTAAGTAGCTTGCGGATAGCATGTCCATTACTTCTTCCAGATTCAGTTTGGCTTTAATCGGTATATAGACATTTCCCCATACCCAGGAACTCTAAGACAAAGTTCCCGTGCTTATACTCAAACTTATCTCTTCTTCAGGTGTTGCCATCAGGAGCTGACAAATATCCCAGTTTACAGATACAAAATTCTTGAATAAGAGTTTTCAATATTTTCCCCTTATATCATCCCAAATAGCCATTGTGCAGAAGTTGTGGCACTCAGTACCCCAGGCATCTGGTCTGCTTTCTCTTCCTTCCTCAGGTAATGGTAACTTGGATTTAGTCTCTGATCTCCTCTTTGTCTGATGCTGACTACTGACTCCTGGGCTACATACTAGTTTCTAGCACCTACCATTTTACCACATTTACAGTGTCATAGGAAAATGGTTGTAAGGCCAAAAGTACTAACATTAATGTTAATATCATTTTATCTTTCTTTTGTCTCTCCTCTTACATTTTATTTGTTGGTGATTGGCTTATGTTAATGTTGCCCCAGTCTTTGCTTCCTTTTGTATCTGCCAAAACTTAATGGTTTGGGGGCAGGGCTTACCTTGGTGATAATAATGATAATGATGGTGTTTCCAAGTTATCATAGATATAGCTACCATTTATATGCTTTGAGGTTTGCAAAGCACTTTACATACAACACCTCACACACATGCAGAATCTTTTAAGTTGCAACAAAGATGTAATTTGTTTAATGTGCTAATGAGGATAGTAAAAATAGCATTCATTGAGTCCTTTTGAATTTAGAGGCCTTTCCTTCCAATGACATTGTAAAATAAACAGTACTTCTCTACCTCACTGGATTTATGATCTCATCAATGAGTTGTTCATCAGTGACTAGTAGAGATCACAATCTATCCAGATGGGGCATTATTTTTGAACATTTTTTTTCTTATAAGTCCTGTTTAGGGGATTTAGCTATGTGTCTGCTTTAAGTCTTTCAACATGTCATGTGCACCAATGCCATGTTGATCCAGTCCTTCTTTTATCCCTCACTTTCAATAAATGAGTAACCCACTAATCCTACATTTTCCAAATATACATTTCACAATTTCTAAGATCATAGTTGCTAAAACTGGTAGACACCTTGGATATCATTTAGTTCAGTTCCCTTATTTAATAGGTGAGGAAACTGAGACTTTTAAATTTGAATCTGGCACCCATATGACCATGGGAAAGCCATTTAGTGTTACAGAACTCCTGGCAACTCTCTAAGACTCTAAGTTACAAATTATCAATCTGAAGTGGTGGAGGGAGTTGCTGCATCTGAAATTCCTAATGGAATCATAGCCCTTAAAAGGCTGGTATATAATACTTTAGCAACAAAACTTGAGCCAAGATTGTGAATTTTGATGACTGAACTGACAAAAAAACCCAGTATAATGACCATTCTTTCCAAGCCTTGTGCTCATCAAATGTCACCTGCTGTGAAACACAATTTCATTTTCCTTTCAAGATGTAGAAAAACATGAACTAGATTTACTTTTTAGGTTGAGTAGATTCTAAGAATCCATGCGGTAGAAATCAGGCTGAGGGCATTAGGTGAGAATATATTTTGCCCTTTTTATGGTCTTCTTAACATTTTTTTCTTTATTCTCTTGATTCTAAGAGGGTAAATCAAATCTTAGATCCCTAGGCACGGATAAAAAGTGGACTCTCCTGACCATTAATTATTTTAATATTGCTGTATAAAGGAGGGCCTGATAGAAAATAAGAAAATTGGTGGCTGGAAACATTTAGGCATTTCCTCTATGTTGCTGATCTGACTCTGCTTTTTAAAAATGATGTCCTCTTGACCTTTCTCCCTCATGTTGCAACCCATATGCTTCATTCCCATTTTTTAAGTTAAGTTCATTTTTCTTAACTGAAAACTTCATATAATCTAGAGAAAAAATATCAATTGAAATATATTTCATGTATCTTTTTCAAAGATGTCGCACATTCCTACTGTTAAAGAGAGAAAAAATACCTCAAACAATTTAATTCATAGATTGAGTAACAAAATTTGACTACACCAGATTTTTTTTTCCTGGATGGAGGAAGGCAAGACAATTGGGGATAAGTGACTTGCCCAAGGTCACACAGCTAGTTAATTGTCAAGTGTCTATGGTTGGATTTAAACTCAGGTCCTCCTGATTCTATTTACTGTACCACCTAGCTGCCCCTACAATAGATTTTAAGTTTTTGTTAATTTATGAACAGTATCTTTGCTGCACCACAATAAACTTGCTATATTAAGTTGAATAAGCTCCATTTTTATATTGTTTTGCATTTTCTATTTCTGATGAGGTCTGAATTCTAATTTCCTTAAGGTAGCCTGTAGGGACAAAATTACATATATCCTTCATCTGATAATAGTATCAAAAAACAAATGCTTTCATGATTAATGATTCTCTTAAGAGCCACACAGAAATGAAAGGCACTTTGAAGTGTTATTGAGTTAATCATGAGGCAGGCTCACTTTCAAACCATTCCAGGAAGATCAAATTCTACTACATTTTTAAAGATAATTTTAAAAAGATGATTCTAAAGATCCCTTTTGTGATTATTTCCTTGTTGTCTATATTTGTTTGCCAGAAAGTTCATCCTCATTTTTAAAGCTGAATCCTTGTCTTGCAAAGTAAATCCTTCCTCTATGTTTTTTTATTATAAGAAAGAAAATAAACCTTTTAGTAAGTATTTATTGAAAATGGAGATTTTTCTTCAAAGCCTCTCTTCCTTTAGGCAAAATAATCCTACTTCTTTGAATCCTTAAAATTGAGATAATTTTAAATGTTTTATTTGCTCTCATATGAATCCTTCAGCATTATAGTTCAAATTGTATTCATCTAGATATAATTTTATGAATAATGATTTGACCAATGCAGAGTAAAATTATCAAATTGTTGCTCACATGTCAAAATCATTCATATTTCTACTGATTTTCCATTATCAACACATATCACTTACTATATTCCCAGAACTATGCTAAACTCAGGGATATAAGTAGAAAAATGAAAATATCCTTACTCTCAAAGAACTTATATTCTATTAGAAGCACAGAGATATATAGAAGTGTGGTTAACAGAGGAAGGAGTTTTGTAATAAGGATTTTGAATGGATCCATAGAATAGTACATCTTCATATCTTTTTTTGTTTGTTTGTTTGCTTTTTGGAGGGCAATTGGAGTTAAATGACTTGCCCAAGGTCATGTGACTAGTAAGTGTTAAGTGTCTGAAGGGGGATTTGAATTCAGGTCGTCCTGAATCCAGGGCCAGTGCTCTATTCACTGCACCACCTACCCACCCCAACAGCTTCATATCTTTTACAATAGCAGTAGTAGTATTAATTCTAATATTGATACAAGAGCAAAAATAAGAGGTAAAAAAGGATGAGGCAAGAAGCAGAGCAAACAACAAGCTCCTTAAGTTGGATAGGCCCGGGCACCTTGGTAGATAGCTCATGCTATTTGAAATGTGCTATGGGGTCAATGTAATATAGTTCATATTTTAAAACATCACTATGATGCTGACTAATGTCCTGATTATAATTATCTGTGATCTTCAGATTTTTTCAGATATATGTGACTTTGGATGAGTTCAGTCATTTAAAAAAATTTTTTATTTCAAACTATGTTTTTAACAAAATGTAAAACATTTGGTTACCCTTGAAAATGAGCATGACTCATTAGGGCTAGGGATACTATGCACAGTTATGATCTTTGCACCTCAAGTTAGATATTGAAAACGGTCCAAAAATGTATAATTATAGTGATCCAGAAGACTGGATGTTGGGGAAGGGCTGCTACATAATAATAGTCCAAAAAAGTGATGGTTTTCATCTGAAAATCCAAAAGAAGATGTAATGGAAGTGAACAAAAATAATAGATGTTATGACTAGAATGAACATGGTCTTAGTTATTCAATCATATAAATTAGGAGGAGTTGTCCTGGCAATTTGAGAGAAGTAAAGACAAAAAGAAAGAAATACAAATCCCCCAAGGTTTTGTACTGGTTAAAAATAGATAGATATACATAGAAGGATGACTCTCACATACCTAAACCCCAATTAATGTAGCTATCAAAATTTTCAATGCCTTGATACATTTATGAAGTGAAAATGATTATTTGATTATGATATTGAATAAAAGATGCAAACTAGGCTTGAATAAGTACTAGAAATCTTTTTTGAATCAATTAATCAGTCAATCAAAGGTATAAACTAGAAATGGAAAAAAATCCATGATCAATTAGTAACTGCTCCAAGCTATGAAATGGAATCAGATTATCTAGCAGAGGAAGTAAAGTTGAATGGCTTGAAGTAATTAAACACTTCTCTGGTATATATGTATACACACACACACACACACACACACACACACACACACACACACACACACATATATATATACAGAGAGAGAGAGGGAGAGAGAGAGAAATTACATTCTACTATTTAGGCATTTAAGCACTTTGAGGAGCATACTTTTGATTTTGTGCTTGTAATCAGAATACCTTAGGGACATAGATGGGGTTGAATCCCTCTCTTCCCTCTCCACTTTGATGAAAAGACTATGTTGTAAATTTTAAAAGTTTAGGAGACTTGGGCTTCCCATAAAAGCAGGTAATAATGTCACAGAAACATCAGCAACCAAAGGATAAACTAGATGTAACAGAGAAAATGTAGCTTCAGAGAAAATAATCTATTTGGATAATTTATTGGCTCCAAAAAGGCACAGAATGTATGAGATCAGAAGAAAACTACCTCATAGGAAAATTTCATGAGGACTTCATGAAGGAAAAAAGACTTCCATCTAATCAACAGGTGTGAGCTTCTTCTTTGGTGTATGTGCTCACTAGGCATGAGTCCCTTTTATTCTGGACTCTGTACTTGTGGGAAATTGTATCTTAGAATTTTAGGGGTATTTTATACCTTTTTATTATGCCACATTAGTAAATATCTCATTGCAAACCTTTATTATTTTACTGGTAATCAATGAGGAGCATAATAGATGGGGGCTTCTGAGGAGATAAGGAGTCAGCTACCATTTGGCAACTCAGTTCACCAAATGAGAGGGACTTGTATAGAGTGAGTTTAGAAAGTCACTACTTATATGTGATATGATTATAATTAATTGTTAAAAGAATTTAGGATATTTATCTTATCTCATAATTAAAAAATGATTTTCATCACTCCATAAAACATGAAAATATCTTGGACTTGATGAAACATTGGTCAACCAAGTATAGCAGTTCTTATATTCCAATGATTTTTGTTTTCCATATTTCATGACTGAATTTCTGTCTCCCTTTTTAATTTTGATTATGTTGATTTTTGTCTATTGCTTCAGTTTGCTGAATTAAATTTTAGTTCTAAACATAGTCACTGAGGTTAAATGACTTAACTTCTGCCTACCACTATCCTCTATTTGATTGATTATGAGGAGGGATTGTTTTGCTTTAGTCTTCATATTTGTGTCAACTGTGCCTACCATAAGACTGGTTCATTGTAGGTAGATAATACTTAGTTGGTGATTGATGTATGTTACCCAAAAATCTTTAGGATAACTCCTCCTAATCCCCACCAACACTGTAAAATTATATCACAAATAAATATTATTGGAAGCTAATCAAGGAGGTATTCTGGAGCTGAGTATGATCTCCAGTTCATTTTTTGCACTTTTATGAATTTATGTGTTAAGTCATTTGGAGCATATGATTAATATTGATATTGTTCCTATAAGTCTTTTGACCATAATGTAATTTCTTTGTGTATCTCTATTTTGTAAATTTTTATTTTTTCTGAGAACATGAATGTAACTTCTTTTTTAAAATCTACCTGATGCATAGTGAATTTTGTTATAGTCGTTCATTTTTATTATTTGTATGTCTTAAAATTTTAGGATTTTTCTAGTAAATTGTGGGACTTTGACTTTTTTATCAAATAAATTTTTCATTTTGTTGTATTATTTCATCCACTCACACTTATGTTTTTTTTCTGAACAAATATATTACTTTATTTTTTAAAGTTTCATTTAGTTAATTTGATTTGAGACAACTCTATTTACACAGTCTCTCTTCCCTTTAAGTTTTTTTCTCTTTCCCTTATTTCTCACTCATTTTTCCTAGTTTTATTATCTTGCTTAATTTATTCATTCTGAGGGGGCAGAGGCAAGATGGCGGCATAGATGCAGCAAGGTCCTGGAGCTCCCACACACCCAACCAAAATACCCATAAAATATGACTAAAAACAAAGTCTAGGACTCTCAAACTCACAAAAATACAGAAAACACGTCTCTTGCTGAAGGCAGCTTGGCAAGAGGAGCTCACTGTGGCAGGCAGGGAGCCAAGGTCAGCCCAGCCTGAAATGGAAACATGGCCAGGCCCCAGGGTGGCAGGAGGAACTGAGCTGAGCCATAGCCAGTCTACAAGAGAGAAGATCTACAACACCTGGAGCAATGTCACATTAACCAAGGCATGAACAACAAAGACTAGAGAAAATAAGCTTGGCAGCAGCAGTTCATCTTGCAGGCTGGCAGGCCAGGAGTGAAGACCAGCCAAGCCCGAAAACCAAAACTGTGGCCAGACCTAAGGGTGGTCAGGAGGAGACAAGCCTCCCAAGCCGCAGTGTGAGTCTAACCCAGGGAGCAGATCTACAGCACCTGGAGGGATTTTCACATCTAGCAAGCCAGGATTACAGAAGGTCAGTGAAAGTGGAATTTTGAAACTTAATTTGGGGGAGAAAAATCAGTTTGGCCAACCTGCCCCCAGGGCATATAATCAGTGGGGGAAGGGCTGGAACTGCTGTAAATGGTGGCTACCCCCACTGGGCTGCTTCAGAGACCCTGGCCTGCAGACCCAGCAGGAGAGCTGAGTCAATTGATCAGGGCCAAGTCCTCTTGCATTGAGAGGCCTGGATCTGGATCGTGGTCTTGGTTGGTGGTCCTGGGGTGCACTCTCAGCAAGCAAACCTGGGAGGGGGCCTGCAACACCCCCCTAATACCTCCCGCAGC
>JAQQSW010017785.1:0-11386 GCA_028646575.1 Pseudocheirus occidentalis | reverse complement strand
TTTGGGTACCCTCTTCAGTTGTCTCACCTATAAATGTACTTTAGACTGTGTGGTAGGTTACAGAGAGCTCTTGGAGAGGGACCTGGGTTCAAATCTTGCTGTTATATCTGAGTGGCTTTGGGCAAGTCTTGAGGCATCACTTTTCCAGTTCTGTAAAATAGTTTGGATTTCATGACCCCTGGCATCTGTCCCTTCTAATCCCAAATCTAAGATCCCTTTGCACTTTTATGAGAACTTTGGTTTTCCTCCTGGTTTGCCATTAGGCTCTTTCCATGAACTTCCACATACTTGCTAGTAAATGAAAACAGTTTATTACTTCAATATAGTATCACATTTCATTTAAATTTCTCAAGTTTTGAGACAGAAAATAAAGCTAATTTCTTTCCAAATTGCATCCCTGAGGACTTTGCTGGAGTTCAGGTCTAAGTTGAGTTAATGACTGTCAAATTAGAATCAAGTAGGACCTTCCCCCCACTCTAGGTATACAGTGCCATTCGTTCTTTAGCCTTTCCCCCTTTGAATTAGCCCCATTAAATCTGTAATCTTTGGGAGCAGTCAATGGTGACATCTAACATTTGTCCTATTTGTACTTCAGATGGAGGTCAAGCAAACAAACAAAGACATCATTATGTTTTGGCATTTTCTCCTTTTAAACAAGTACATTAAAAAATACTACGAGACATATTGTGTCCATTGGAAAGTGGGGGGGGGGAGGAGGAGAGAGATGGGGAGCAGTACTTAGTAGCTATGCCTTTTGAAGCAGAATGGTTACAGGAAATAATAGACGAAAAGGATATGGAAGGGCTTTGGTGGGAAATAAATGGCACTGTGTTGTTGACGGAAGAAAGATCTTGGCAGAGCTGTTGTTGTGACTGTTCCTGTGGCTTAGAAAGGAATTTCCTACAGACTGGACTAACCATTAAAAATGTCTCTCCTCTTAGGAGCCCGAAGTGCGCAGAGGAGCCTGCCTCAGGAGAATGGCCTCTTTGACAATGGCTGCCCGTTGTCAGGACAAGAGAGGAAGCTTCTTTAAGGTAAAGGGAAGCTTTGATTCAACTCACTCATTGCAGGCTGGTTCCTTTTGCTCTGCAAATGGAGGTCTGCATGCAGTCGCTGCCTGACTCCCAGCCACAAAAGGAATTCCTGGAGCTTTCTGCTGAGCTCAGTTCCTTCACACAGCTGCTGTTTGTGATCCTGCTGTACAGTAGTTTGGGATTTTTTTATAATTTACTATATCAATATAAACATAACACACACAGCTGAGGCTGAATGGGGATGCTGCAGTGTATATGACATTCGTTCTAGAAACTTTATTTGTAAACTGGTGACTTCCCCACCCCCACCCCCATGTTTGACAGTTTTATAAGGGAGTCTGCTTAAAATCTGGCTTTCCTTCATATATGCCTGGGCAATGAACACCTTACATATAGCTGTCCTTACATCCCCAATGATTTGGGCTTATCTCACTGGAGAGTGTGGTAGCTCTGTCAAATTTCACTGCCAGTTTAATGAGATGAAAAACAAAATGGATATTTAATGGGAGATTGTTGGGTTTGTTTGTTTGTTTGTTTAAAGAATTGTGCAACAAAGAATTGTGCAAGGTGGATTTTTTTTTGTTTTTGTTTTAAACTTAAGATGCTCATTTAGTCATTTCTGACCAGGAGTTCAGAATAAAGATTTTTAGGAGAAATCTGTCATTAGTAGGTCTTGGCAATAATCTAATAAAATCAGCCCATTCGAAGGCAATTCAGAAAGCTGTGGCTTGTGTTTTAATAATAACTGTTCTTTATTATCCTTGTCATGTTTGCTGAGAAAAAGAATCTGTCTTTGGTTCTTATGCCTGTCCTACATGTTACAATGCTCTGATGTGTCCTTTAGGTACTCATAATAACTTACATTTATATAACCCTTTGGAGTTCACAGAGTTCCTTGTGTGCATTGTGTTTTTACAGTCTCAGATCATCCCTGTCAGGTAGACACTGTATTACTTTTGCAATCTTTAGGACAGGAAACTGAGTCTCAAAGAGGTTAAGTGATTAAATGACATTATTTGGTCTTAAGAAAGCCAGAATGTTACAGTTTTTTTTTAAATTTAGTTTCCTTTGAATCTAACCTTCACACCGTTGCTATGAAGTAGGTAAAATAGAGGCATAGCACAGTCAGGACAACCAAGTTGATTGAGTATCGGGTCAGAGAGTAGCCTCTAGTTCTTGTGATCCATCTTCCACGTCTCAGCATTGTTCGCTTGGCCAAAGATATCTTCTTTGACTATTAACACAACCAGGATCTTGCAGTAAACCAAGGTCCCTGAATTAACCCTGAAGATTAATACAGGGATTTTACTGGTCAGTTACCAATTTGTACTGCACAGAGAGTAATTCTTTTTAAAAAAACAAAACAAAACACCATAAAATATACTTTATTGCTGATACACTACTACTATGCATGTGACTCTGTTTACAAAGATGAAGTTAGTTGCTTTTTTAAAGTTAACTACACCAATGTGAACTCACCATTTAATCCTTAAAGAGTAAGTAGATTTTATTCTTGGGTAATGGTTCCCAAAGTGTGATCCAGGACCTCTAGAGGTCCCCAGGTCCTTTTCAAGGGGTCAGTAAGGTCAAAGTTATTTTCACAATAATAATAATGTCTAATATAAAAAATATTGATATAGTATAAACCACATAAATAAAAGCTCTTAAGGGGTTGCTTAATTTTCAAGAGTGTAAAAGGGTCCTGAGGTCACAGTTCTAGGTCAGACCCATAACTGAAAAAGTGTAGTTGTTGCTAAAATGTTTTGTCACAAAAGAAAAAGCATGTTTTAGAACAGAGATATAAAACTGACCTATAGGCTCCATGCCCATCTACCAGCAACACTTCTAGTTTGAACCGGATTAAAATGTAATTGGGAACTGTTTACTAAAATAAATTAAAATACAACAAAACAGAGTATTAAATTGTAGTTTTCAGCATCAATTTTATGGCTTGCAGATTGACACCACTCTTCTAGAATAGCTGGGCCCTTTGTTAAAAGTGAATTTTTTAGCATCATAATAATAATAAATAATAAAGCATTAAAGCTTCTTCTACCTATCATGCTGTGTGAATGTACTTTGATAAAACCAGTGTATAAAATGTTTTCAGTTATACTTTTGTTTCAAGGATGAATTAATTCTATCAACTTTTTGATTATCTGTGTCATTTATTTACACAGCCCTTGTCATTTATCTCCTGCTTTAAACAAAACATTAGACGTGGATATTGTGCATCTCTGAAATCCAAACATGATCATTTGAACCTTTACCTATGAAGTGCTTTTTTTCCCCCAGTGCTTCTATCAAGGGTTATAAGGATTGATTTATGACCCAGCTTCCCCTCTTCCCCTCCTTCCTAAGGTAGTTGAAAGAATAAAGATACATAAAAGGCCAGGATTATGGAGATCCTAATACCTTCCCTTGAATAACTGACTGCAGCTATTGTTCAGGTAGAATAATACATTAAAAACTTTACAATAGATGTGCACAATCTTACCCACTGACCCTCAGTTTCCTCAACAGATTATAAGAAAGAATATTTCCTTTCCCTAAAAAGGGGTGGAGGAGATGTCTACTCCAGACCAAAGAGTAGTTAGAGATAGGACTGGAAAGGGGTATTGGGGCCATATTGTGGAAGGATTTAAATGCCAGGCTAAGGAAGTTGGGTTTCATCATGTAAGCAGTAGGGAAGTATTTGCATGTTTTTGTAATGTAAGTCTTTGGGACTTAATTATAGATTATAGTTGTGTATGATATTTTCATGAAAGCAATTTCATAAGAAAATATAGTGTCCAAGGTGGGAAAAGACCTAGGAACCATCAGCTAAAATGAGTTAAGTACCATGCAAGAGTCACGAAGCCAAGGACCCACCTCTAACTTTTAGCTTTTCTTTACCTCCTCCTTCCCACAAACACACCAAGTCCTTTCAGTTCTTCCTTAGAAATGTCTTTGGGTCTTTCCATTTTCGTTGCCACCACTGTAGTTTTAACCCATTATCCTCCCAACCTTTTCCTTGATTTTCTGGACTTTAAAACCCTGCCTTCCCTACTGAGGGTTTATCCTGGAACTTCCCTAGGATTAGGAACTAAACTAATTAGGATTAGGCGCTTGTGACCTGCTCACTCTGGAATATTACTCTGATAGACTTTCCCTGAATTCTTCCTGGAGGCTCTCTTTGATGGAAGAGCCCACCTTGTAGAGGAGCCCAGACCAGCCTGCCCTCATTCTCCCTCCCGCCCAGTTCCTGACTTTCTGGACCTCAAAATCATGCCTCAGGTTGGGTGCCTTCCACCTTCCTCCTTCTTCCTTCTTCCGTCCTCCCTCTTTTTCCTCCTTGCCCCTTTCAGCTTTCTTTCACATCTTGTTTTCCCCTATTGGAATATAAATTCCTTGAGGGCAGGGGCTATCTTTTTTTTTTTTTTTTGCCTTTTGGAGGGCAGTTGGGGTTAAGTAACTTGCCCAAGATCACAGGGTTAGTAAGTGTTAAGTGTCTGAGGCTGGATTTGAACTCAGGTCCTCCTGACTCCAGGGCCGGTGCTCTGTTCACTGTGCCACCTAGCTGCAGGGACTATCTTTTTCCTTGCATTCATATCCCCAGTATCTGGAACATAATAAGCTCTTATGAAATGCTTATTTCTTCCTTCCTTCTTTCCTTCCTACCTCATCTCTGTATTATTACAATAACTTCCTAACTGATCTCCCCACTCCACTCTTTTACACTTCTAGTCTATCCTTCACAGTACTGTAGATTAATTTTCTTAAAACATTGTTTTCATCATGTGACTCCCACTAAAAATTAGAAATGTTCTCTATTGCCCAATTGTGTACATAAAAGCATCTGATTCCAGCTTTCAAGGTCCTCCAAACTCCAGCCCTAAATTGCCTTTACAAGTTTATTGTCTAATAAACTACGGGACCCTGCTGCTCCACCAAAATTACTCTCCTGGTCTATTCATCAGCCCTCATCCCCACCTACTGAAATCATACCAATCCCACTTAACTCAGTCAATAAACAGTCTATAAACATTTATTGAGGACCAATCATTGTATGTCAGGCATTGTACTAGGCTATGTACTGGGGATACAAAAACAGAAAAAAAAAAAAAAAAAGACAGTGACTGCCTTCAGGGAGCACACAACCCAGGAGGGGAAGACAGTATGTAAAAGGAAGCTGGAAAGCAGGGGCAGTGGTGGGGGTTGGGGATTGGTCATTGGAGAAAGGGGAAAGTACCCATTACAAAAGTATGACAGAGAAGTCTGTAGGAGTGTAGCCTGATGGGAAATAAAGAGGTGGCTGGGTTGGGTGTTCTCCTTAAATGGAGATTCTAGGAGTTTCCTGGAGCAAGGTAGGCAAACTCAAAGAAGTGAAACTGGTGGAAAGTGAAATTCAGTCCTATCTTCTTCAATGAAATATTTTTGATTATACTAATTATGTCCTATCTCCTTCCTCTGAACATCTGCTAACACATATTGATTAACTTTATCAGCTGTGTGGTTCATAATATATGATGCCTTAGGTGAGACACATCTTTAGATGTTGATTAAGCATCTATTGTGAGCAAGAATAGAAGGTTAAGATAAGACATTATCCTGAATCTTATGATTCACTTAACATTCTAGTCTTATACAGTATTTTATGTTCCATCTTGAAAAAGATAGGACATCACAGTGATATTGTAAATTCTTTCACAAAACGCATGCACACACACACACATACCTCCCATTTTACAGGTGAAAAATTATTAAACTGTAAGGTTGAATGTATTCACTCATTTGGAATGATTCTTTTATGTTGTTTTATTCAGTTCATTTGGGGAGTTGTACATTGTGAAGGAGGTGTTTGGTGTGTCAAAACAAAAGTTGTCAATAACATTTTTATTTCATAATTTGTTTTTAAAATTGTAAGCTCCTGCGGGGCAGGAGCCATTTATTTCTTTATATCTCCCACAAATCCCACCCAGTAACTTTTGCACTAATTGTTCATTGAATGAATGAGTGAATGAATGTTCTTGTTGCTCATACTTCATACTCTAAGAGGACCAAAGTGACATTACGATATTGGGGTCCAGGTATAGTGTGTCCACAGCTGTGATTGTTCAGTCCAGTATGACCTCAGAAGACTCTACCACGGGTCAGGCACAGATAGTCCACTTGAACATTTGGGATAGAGATGTCTCTCGATTTGCGCATCTCACATTTCCTTTGTGCGACTGCGATTTGATTTTTCGTAGCAGAGTGAATAAGTGATGAATGAATAAGAATAAGAACAGGGAGGAGGTTGTGAGAAGAGGTACAAAAGTTCATCCAGGCCTTTTTCACAAACTAGAAAGCATCTCAGGGAATAAAGGAAGAGCAGTGACATTTGGTACCTACAAGGGACTCTTTATGCATTTAAATCAGCTCATTGGCAGAATGATTAAGTGTTTTTCAACTTGAGCTAAGCTTACTGAATAGCATGAAATGGTATTGATATTCTTCATCAGGGCCTGGTTTGTACTCTGAAGCTCCTTTACTTCTTCTGAACAGATATCTGCATGTGCTAGAATTCAGTGGTCAAGATGGGGGATTTGGGCCTTACTAAATAAATGATAAAAGAAATGAAGGAAAGAGCCTAGAACTCTAGGGTATGACTTTTGATGGGAAGAAGCAACCTTTGGATTTGTTAAAATAAGGGAACCTGAAATCTAGTTGGTGGAAATTAAAGAATCCCTGGAAGAAGGTGCTATAGCCCTGTCTCATCACAGGAAAGTTGCAACAGAAGCCACAAACAGCTGTTAAAATTGAAGTGGATGAACGATCATGGTCTGCAATTTTGAAAAACTGGACACTTCTCAGCATCGCACAGTTAAAAGACAACTCTACAAGTCTCAGGATGGAAGGCGATGTCTACATTCAGAGAAAGACCCAGAAAGATCAGAGTTTAAAAGGAGACTGAAGCAATGCATGCTGTCATTCTTTTCTATGTTTGGCTTTTGTTTCTCTTTCCTCACTGTTCACTGCATTGGCTATAATACGTATACAACCAGACTATTGTACAATGTGGAAAAAAAAAAAAAAGGAAAGAAAGATCATGGTCTGACCCAGTAACAGCAGTAGGAGACAGATGAATGGATGAAGAACGGAAAAGCTGGCTTGTCACACTTCTCGTGGCTGGGTGTATCCCAAGAACTGTGGGCTGGATTTTGGCTACAGATGGAAAAACTCTTAATTGTATGAACCTGGAGAAATTTATCTTAGAATCAGTAGAGTCAGAATTTAAAATCTATAAAAGAGGTCTTGGAGATCATCCAGTCTGACCCACCTCCTGTTACAGGTGAGAAAACAGCACCAAATCCACTGAACAGATAAGTTTAAATTTACAAAATTGGTTTTTGACTGATTTTTTTTTTTATAATGAGGAATTTACATTGTCCTAGTATGGGTTGTCTCTTTTTTCTCCTCCCAGTCTGTACTTCTGATTTAATCAGCGTTAGGAATTCCCAGCATAGAAACTCCCTACACTGATTCAGATTGACAACTCATTGGTAACTTAAAGTGTAAGAGAATTCCCTGGAGCACACTGATTGTCACATTGGACCACATTCTATGGTCATGCTGCTGGTATGTTTCAGAGGTAACACAGGTTACCTTATCATCAAAGTCACCTTGTCTCTTTCTGCTATCAAATCCTTTATTCTTAAAGGGTATGAACTCTTAGATGGAAGACTGCTTCCCAGGAGGAGGGCTGTTCAACTACACCAACACAAAAGGAGAGGTGTTTTTGTTTGGTTTGGTTTGGTTTGGATAGCCTGTGTATGTTCTCGGCTTTCACTTCCCTGGTCTGTCCTGGAAAGCTGGGCAGTCTTATGGACTCTCATTAGAACACATTTCCTTTTATGTTATCCAAACAGTTGGCTTTATCTAATGTGAAAGAAAGTATGCCTGTATTGCCCCCAAAACAGCCCCCTTCTGCCTCACAGCCCTCTAGTCTGTTGGGAAATTTCTGAACTTCATAGTATCATAAATAAGCCAAGGATATTTGAGGATTTGGTTAGGCAGCTGCAACAGCTTCTCAACTTGGTAGCCGTTCTGATTGTTATAGGATGTTTAGACAACCAAGAGTACCACCATTTGGTTAAAAGGTTAAATGTGCTTCAGTTAAATCATGGGGCTGCTAGGGGGTACAGTGGATAGAACACCAAGCCTGGAATTAGGAGGATTTCATGAGTTCAAATCAGGCCTTAGACACATAATAGCTAAGTGACCCTGGTAAGTCACATAACCCTGTTTGCCTTGATTTCTTCATCTGTGAAATGAGCTGGAGAAAGAAATGGCCAACCACTCCAGTATCTTTGCCAAGAAAACCCCAAAAGAGGGTCAAGCAACTCAACAGCAACTAAATCTTGAAAATATTTCTTAGTCTGGACCTACCAGTCAATAAATAACAGTGTAATTTTATAAAGTCAACAAATTGGTGGTGGGTGGGGTAATAATATACTTCATAGCCTACAGATCTTTTAAACAGTAAATCACTTCAAGACCTTTAAAATGTGATCCAAATTATTAACATTCAGGAAGTCATTTGTAGATGAGGAAGTATCCCTATATGAATGCCAGCTTCAGTCCATTTGTTTATATTAGCCCTAAGTAGTCCCTAAAACTTGTTTGGAGCTCTTCAAGTTTTTCTTTGAATATGCATTAATTTCATTGTATGTATAGCTAACTCTCAACTACTCAGGCTACCAGGGAACAGACATAAAGAAGGGATTGAAATTCATAGATAATATGGAAAGCTTATCTTTACTAACAGCTTCTCTTTCCTTCCCTAGAAAATCTTTACCCAGAGACACCAAGGAGTAAAAGGGATTTGTTTGATTTTCACTTCTTTATATTTCCTTTGTAGAAACTCTCCCCAATGTTCCAAAGAGCATAGTTGCCAAAAGATCATAGCGCTAAAGAATTTTGAGTTGGAAGGGCCTTTAGACATCACCTAATATAATTTTCCACAATAGGCAGGTATTCTTCCTGACATCTTGTCATCTACCTTCCAAAATATTTTTCCTCATAAGAAACTCTACTCTATTTTTGGAAAGCTCAGATTCTTAAATTCTTCTGATGCTTGAGCCAAAAGCTGCCTCTATTTAAATTTTGCCCATTTCTCAAAAGTTCTGCCCTCTGAACTACATAAAATGTCTGATCCCTTTTCCACACGGCGTGCCTAAAAATATTTAAAGACAAGAGGCAGTTAGGTATTGGAATTAGAGTCAGGAAGACCCAAATTCAGATTCACAGAGCTGTGTAACCCTGGGCACTTAACTTTTTTAGCCTGTTTCCTCATTTGTAAAATAGGGGTAGGAATAGCACCTACCTCAGGGGGCTGTGGATGAAATGAGATAATAAATAGGGGGGGGGACATATATCATATATATGTATATGTGTGTATACATACATATTTAAAGACAGTCACCATCATAAGTCTTCTCCTTTGTTCTTAGTTCTTTCAGCATTTCACTAAATGGAACATCACTCTACTCCCCCTAGTCACCCCGCTCTGGATGATCTCTGGTTTACCAATGTTATTTTGAAAATAAAATATCCAGAACTGAACATAGTATTCATAGATTAGGACCATAAATGTTACTTAGTCTAGTACCTTAATTTTTTAGCTGATCAAACTGCCACCCAGAGAAATTAAGTGACTTGTCCAAGGTCACACACTGGCAGCAGAGCCAAGATAGGAACACAGTCTTTTAATTTCATGTACAGCGAAGTGAATTCTTAGTCAAAGAAAAACTTGAAAATTTCCAAGCAAGTTTTAGGGACTAGGATAACAATAAATAAAAACAAATAGACTTAATTTGGTATTCCTACATTGGGTGCTTCCTCTTCTATAAAGTCCAGCCTTCTCTCCAGTGTAACATGCTGCTTCTCATGGGTAAAAAGTTAATTAATAGGGGCGGCTAGGTGGCACAGTGAATACAGCACCGGCCCTGGAGTCAAGAGGACCTAAGTTCAAATTTGGCCTCAGACACTTGACACAAAAACTAGCCATGTGACCTTGAGCAAGTCACTTAACCCCAATTGCCCTCCAAAAAGCAAAAAAAAAAAAAAAGTTAATTAACAGCAATAACAGCACCCTTGGACTTTTGCTTTCCTTGTTCTGGATTCTAAGCCTTGGAAAATATGTTAGCATCACCTTTTCCATCAGATTGCTTGGCTCCTAAGTAACTATAACGTAATTGAATTAGTGATCTGAAAAGGGTTTTGATTTCTTTATATCTCGAAAAATAAAGTTAAAAGTTCCAAGTGATTTCATATATAACAGTAGATGTTTTGCCCCTTTCAGGTATTTTTTATGGCTTTTTCCCCCCCAAGTAAACTTTTGATTGTATTTTCAAGGGATTGTACAGCTAAAAGAGACCTTAAAGGTCCTATAATAAACTCCCTCATTTTACAGATGAATTTACTGAGGCTTTTAGGCCACTAGGTGGTGCAGCCGATAAAGCACCAGGCCTAGAGGCAGGAAGCCCAGAGTTCAAATCCAACCTCAAAAGCTGTGTGACTGGAGGAGTCATTTAGCCCTGTTTACTCCGGCTTCCTCATCTGAAAATGAGCTGGAGAAGTAAATGGTGAATCGCTGCAGTATCTTTGCCAAGAAAACCCTCATTGGGTTAGCAAAGAGTTAGACACGACTGAAACGACTACGCAGCAAGAAACTGAGGCGTAGGGTAAGTAATTTGTCCAAGGTCACAGAGCTTTTCAGTAGCAGAGCCAAGACGAGAGCCCAGGTCTCCTGTCACTGCCGCGCTGATGTTCAGTGAGCAATCATTTATTAAGCGCTTGCTGCGTTCTAGCCTAATGCTAAGCACCACAGATGCAGAGCCAAAGGAGAGCTGTCTCTGGTCTCCAGGGGCTTATATTCTAACCCTAATGTTCTCACGTTCCCTTCTCTTCTGTCTGGTTTCTTAGAAATCAGGTATCTGAATGAGTTTGGTGTTCATAGCTGTTTCTTAGACTATGATGTCCTCAAGAAGAATAGGGATCAAATCTTCCTTAAGGCAGGGCCCAGGCCTTCTCTAAATTTTGTATCTCCCTAGTCCTTAGCACCGAGCTCTGCATACAATAAGTATTTAATAAATGCCGATTTCATTGAATAGGATCGTGGTAAATTTAATATTTCTTTTTGCCGTTGCTCTAAACTTGTCAAGCATTGGCCATATGTTCAGAACGCAGATGTATAGGAATGCCTGATGATTGGAAAATAACTTTCAGTACCTTTCCAAAAAAAAAAAAAAAAAGATATCATAACATTTTGGTAGTGTATGCTAGCCCATCTTTGTTTCCACTCTATTATAGAATGTGTTATAAGCAAA
>JAQQSW010017784.1:0-11386 GCA_028646575.1 Pseudocheirus occidentalis | reverse complement strand
GGAGAAAATTCTGTAACTCAAAATCCGGTGGAAATGAATGATGTAAACAAGAAAGAAATAAAATAATTAATTAAAAAAATACAAATTAACAACAAGCAAAAATTAAAATAGCAAAGGAACACTTAAGAATGAATCATGCTCGTTGCATATGGTAATAAATCAGAAGGGAAGAAAAAAAAACCTCTTTCCTTATGGAAATTACATTCTAAAGAGTAAAGCCAACATATACCTAAACAGAGATAGAAAACATATACATAAAGTAGATGGAAATTAGGTTTGAGGGGAAGGAGCTAGCTTCTGGGAGTTTAGTTATACAACAAGAATTTATTAAGTGCTTACTATGGATAAGATACTGTGCTAAGAGTTGTGGATCCATACAAAGGCAAAAAACAGTCTGAGCAGCCCCAAATGGGGCAGACATAGTCAGATATCTATATTAGGCCTGTGCAACATATGGCCCACCAAAGGATTTTGGGTAGCCTGCAAAAAATGTAAAAGATGTTAGAAAGTAAAGATATAATGAGTGCCTTGTCTGTACCCCATTTAACTCCCTTCCTCTAGTCACCGCTGTGCCCTCTCTCCTGTTTGTCCTGTCACCCTTGGCAATCAACGATTGTCTGTCTGTAGTGTGGGAGGAGCAAGAGGCTTATCTTTTTGCTGAGATTTCGATTGTTACTGGTGTTGAATGGGGACAAAGTGAATGCAGCCACCACACAGATGACGCCCAGTATGGGATGACAGACAACAAAGCAAAGGCTTCTTACCTTCTCTTGCTGTGAGGTCGCCCTCCAAGTTGCATGAGTGTCTGGAATTCTCTCCATGGTCAGACACTCAGCTCAGTATTTCTTTGTATGTCAGTAGTTGCTGCAGAGATTTTTGGTTCTAACATTAAGATTTTGGGGGTGACTTTGTAAAATGGGTGATAAGATCAATTCAGAACACAGCTTGTTTAATCTGGACAAAAAGGTACTTGTTTACTTATGGTGGAGACAAAATATTGTGCCTTGTTTGCTGAGAAGTAATAGCTGTTCCAAAGGAATACAATCTTTGTCACCATTTCAGATCAAAACATCCTGACTTAACCAAATTGGACACCAATGAAAAACAAATTAAAGCTAACAAATTGTTGAAAAATCTCAGTGAGGAACAAAGGTTTTTCAATAAACTCAGAAAAGAGGCACCTACTAAGGTTAGTTTTCAGATTTCTAAAGAAACCAATTTCAAACATTATTTCAGAGTATGATAAACTAATTGCTGACAAGAACTGTAACATGTCCTGTTAACTAAATGTAAACAGTAAGAAAACCTGAAAAATGTATTAAAGCATGCACCTCTTAGCAAAGTAATTTTTTAAACATTAATGTGACTTCATGATAAATAAAAATCTTAAGTAACAAAATATAATTAATTGATACTAATTGAAATGTCCTCTTTTTTATATGGTTTATTTGTAAAAGAGTTTAATCATTAATTATACCTTTACTTGGAAAGTGAGCTGCTAAAAACCTATCTCTGGCCTAAAGAAGTTTAAGTTATTTTAATTTTGGCCCATACCTATAGCCAAATTGAGCAGGTCTAATCTACATAGATACAAGATATACATGGTGAAAATAGAAGACAATCTCAGAGGTGTGTCACTGGTAGTGGAGAAATAAGGGAGGAGACTGGAAGAGCCTGTTGCAGAAAAAGCAATTTAAGGTGAAATTTTAAGGAAGGAAGCCAGGGATTGTAAGAAGTAGAGAGAAGGAAGAGGAAGAGGGGGAGGAGGAAGAAGAAGAGTATTGAAGGCATAGGTGACAATCATTGCAAGGGCATGCAAAGGAGTGAAAGCTGGAATATGGTGCAAGGAATATTATGGCTGGACTATATGACTGCCACTATGACTGGACTTAAGAGCATTTGGAGGGGAGTAATGAGTGAAACAACCAGAATGGAGGGACCAGTTTGTGAATACTTTTAAATGCCAAACTGGAGTCTAGATTTGATCCTAGAGGTAATAGGAAGCTGCTGTAATTTGTTGAGTGGGGGAGAGGCTGGGATTGACATGATTAGACTAGCACTTTAGGAAAATCTGTATGGCATATATGTGGAAGATGGACTGGAAAGGGGAGAGATGGTGGACAGAGAAACAAATTAGGAAGCTACTGGAATAGTTCAATTGAGAGGAGTTGAGTCCCCCAACCTCTCACCTCCCCATACTAGGGTGGCATCCATACAGGCAGAGGGAAGGAGGAAGGGAATATGGAATATGAAGATCTTTCCCATCCATTAATAAGCCCATGTTACCACATGTGTTCAATCACGGATGTCTTACTGCTTTGAGCTCCAGCCTAGCTGTGATATATCCTGAGCCACAAAGAGTCCACTGCGGGAGGAACTTGCCTAAAGGGAAGCTTGCTTAGGGGAGGCTTGCTTACAGGAAGGCTTTCACACTTTTTGGTACTAATCTAATTAGGCACAAAGTCATGAGAGTTGAGATGCCTTCTGGCTGTGAGCCTATCAGTTGAAAACTATATATACTGGGAGGTAGGTATTTTACTTTGGGAGTTTGCTTATGAGAAGGACCTTTTGATTTCCTAGATGGGACTCTGAGTAGCTGTTTTTTCAGAGCCCCCCCCCCGACTACTCAGATGTTTGTGCTCCCCTGATCTGGTGGTATATGTAGACAGTTGCATTTCTTTGGTCAGACAGTTGGTGCTCTGTCTGTTGAATCTCTGTGCTAAATTCTCTGCTTGTATTTTCTACTTATCTGTAATTAAAATAGAATTGTTGACACCTTTCAAAGTTGTCTTTCCTTTAAAAAAAAAAGATCAAAGAACCTGTGCTAGCAGGCCATCCTGGGTGTACTTGCTAATAGGGACAGGGACATGTAACTTGTACAGCAACAACGAATGGTGACTTTGTTAGTAATAATAATAATAATAATGATAAATCCTCCATGGACATTTTACTTTCATGCTTCATCACAGTGTAGAGGTAACCCAGCAAGAAAATGATATTTTCAAGGGCAATAGATTTTTTACATTTATATAGAAGTTTCAATTTGGAAAAGTAGTTTTCACATGTTATTTCATTTGATTCTCACAACTCTGTCATATTGGTTCAGATGAGGGTAATTCTATTATTATACCCATTTTAATGTTGAATTACCGAGACAAACAGAAGTTAAGTGACTTGCCCAGGGTCTCACATCTAGTGAGTGTCTAAGGTAGGATTTGAACTCAAGACTTCCTGACTCTAAGTTCAACAATTCATCCATTGTGTTACCTGATTGACTATATAAAGTGGGTCATAAGAAATTCATAAAGACAAAAATACAAAGGAGATAAAGTCCATGTGAGAGGAAAGAGTACCCACATGGATGAAGGCATGGATCACCAAAGAAAGTAATAATAAGATTCATGGGATAAACAGAGAGATCCCTATGGTATGAGTGAAATATTCTGGGTTCTACTTCAAACTATACCAAGCTGTGTAAGCTTGGGCAAGTTATTCTCAATTTTTTCATTTCTAAAATGGGAGGGTTGGGGTGAATGGCCCATAAAGACCCTTCTACCTCTAACATAGAACACATTCAACTCAATTTGATAAACATTTATTAAGTGCCTATTATGTAGTAAGTACTGTGCTAGGGATACAAAAATAGGCAAAAGACAGTTCCTGCCCTCAAGGACCTTATAATCTAATGGGGAAGATAACATGCAAACATATATCTCTATCTCTAGATAATGAATTAGTAATTAGCAACTAATCAATTAGTAATTAGCAACTATCTCTAGCACTTAATAATTAGTAATTAATTAGCAGGTAATTAACTTGTGCAAGGAAGTAATTAATAGACTGAAGACACCGATGAAAAAAGTGCTGAATTTTTAATTAACTGGCAGGGCTCACTTCGCTATCACCACTTCTTTGATGTCAGGCAAATTAATCTCTTCAGCTCTCAGTTTCTTCATCTGTAAAATGGGGTTTGAGTATATGACTTCTGTAGTCCCTCCCAGCTCTAAATCTGAGGTTCTTTGAGAAGCTGGGAAAATGAACATTATTGGGAATGCTTTTCACAGTTGCTATTGTAGTAGCCACTTTGTCCCACAGATACTAAAGTACTAATATACCATCTATAGCTATCAAAAAAGATTGACAGATTGAGCTCAAGATGTTGCTGTTCTGAATTGTCTAAACCAGAGGTATCAAACACTTGGCCCACAATGCTTCCAAGTGCAACCTGAATAAGATTAAAATGTAATTGGCAAATATTTTTACAAAATAAATAAAAACGGAATAAAACAGGTAATATTTGTTACATATATTATACACATTACCACACATTATACATATTACCACAATATATTTGTGGTTTTCAGAATCAACATGAAGCCTGCCAAATTCTTAGTGGATGGTTTAGTGGTCCCAATTTCTATTTGAGTTTGAAATCACCGGTCTAAGCAATTCTAAAATGCAATGGCTAACGGCTGTACGCAGTCAGGTATTTGATTAGATGAGGCCCCTGGTTGTTTCTAGAATGCAGTATTAATTGGAACAGTAACTAAGAATACACAAAAAAAATGAGCAAGGAAATTAAAAATCCAACAGTCTCTAATCTTAATGGTATTTAAAATGTATCTTTGTCTTTGCCTTTTATTTTTGGGCAGCATAAAAATTCACCACCACATAATGAATAAATGAATGAACAAGTGAATGCAAAGGCACATATGTTATATGCTTGACACCAGTGTTACAAATATTTTATTAAGAGACTGCTTGTCTTCAAGGAGCTTACATTCTTTTAGGCTTACATGTCTATCAGATAACACAGATAGGAAAGTCTAATTACTGGAAAAGTCCAGTGGTCTTTAAGGCTCAGGGGCAGGCAGATGGCAAAGCCAAGAGTATGAAGTGTATAATAACAACAAATAAAAAATATATTATTTTCTCTAATTCTTCAGAAAGAACACTCAGTGGAGAGTAAAAATCTGGGTTCTGGTCATGACTGTGACACTAACTTGCTGCATGACATCAGGTAAATTAATTAATCTCCCCAAGCCTGTTTTTTTCTCCTGTCAAATGAGAGAGGTGGACCAGATAATCTACAAGATTCTGCCCTGTCCTAATAATCTGTTGCTTAACAAACTGATGTTCCTAAAGTGCTCATCTGACCTGTCATTCCTTTATTCAGGAAGCTTCTTCAGAGGTTCCTCATCACTGTTAGGATAAGAATACAAACTCATCTGTCTGGCTTTGCTAGCCTTTCACATTCTGGCTCCAGCCTCTCTTTCCTGGCTGGTTACACATTACGTCCCATCAAGCACTCTCTACAACTTGGTTTCCGTATGGAACATTCTAGATTACATTTCCACGCTAGGGAATCCCCCATACTTAGAATGATCTCCCTCTTCAGCTTTGCCTCTTGACATTTCTAGTTTTTTTCAAGGCTCATCCCAAGTACGATCCCATCAAGAAACCCTTTCCTGATTCCTCCAATGGTTGGTGCCCCTCTCTCATCATTGTACATTTATTTTATACCGATTCTGCGTTCATCCATCTGTAACCATATTGTATCTCTGGGAGAATGTGACATCCTCAAGGACCAGGGCTGTCTCATTTTTTGTATTTGTATTTCCGATTAGGTAGGCATTTAACAAACCATTATTAATTGATTGATAACTATTTCATATAAAGTCCAGTTTTTTTTTCAGAGACTCAGGAGGACCATTATCATCATATCGCTACCAAAACCAGACCAAATTTCAAGCAAGATTCTGTAACTACCATTGGTTCCTTGGAGTCTTTTAGCCTTTATATTATTCAAGGGACAAGACTTTTTTTTCATAAATGTTCACCTCTCTCAAGTTCAAAAGAAGAACACACATGACTATGGGAGAGAATAAAATTCTGGCTTAGTAATAAATGAATGTAGCAAAATTATATTACCTTTTTTTGGGGTGGGGGAAGAAGGAACATTTTTGCTACAGTTTCAGGTATTTTTTTTAACAGGAGGAACAGAGATGCCTTTAAGATCCCTGATTTCTCCTTTCTAATGAGATTGACATAAAATGTTTGATTGATCTTTTTCACCTTAGCTTGAACTCCCTGGGCTAAAACCTTGACATACAATAATTTATGGCTGCCCTATAAGAGAATTCTTCTTCATAGAACAGAAAACATGCTTAGTAAGTTATGTTGCTGTACTAAATTAACAAAAAATTCCAGACCCCTCCTTAGATTCACCAAAAGGTCAACTCCCATCATTTATTCTGTACCCCATGGTGTGTAAGCTCACCTCTATAATATTTCTTCCTTGCCCAGGGTAACTTAATAACATGGAACATTTTTCCTATAACCTTTCCAACATCCAAAGTATCTTCTACAGAAGATGTAACAATCACTCATGCACCAATTACTAGCACTATCTATCTCTCTTCTCCTTGACCATCTCCTTTCTACAAATGGAGCTGATTAACCAATTAATTCAGTCCTTTGGATAATTTTTTAAAAATTATTAAGTCAGAGAAAAGAGTAGTTGGATACAATATTGTGTTGACCTGCCTCCACTGTACTCTGCTCATCTCCCAGATCATCCATAGCTCTTCTTATAACTTGTCCTAAAACATAGAGATTTCTTGGAAATGTAGGTATGAAATAGGTAGTCAGAATACATTCAATTTTTTTTAGGTTACCAATTGATTTTTCACTAAGTACACCAACTGATGCTTTTTTAAGTACTAGCTACATTGGCCATTACTTTCTCATCCAAATTGATTGCTAATTAATCAAATATGTATTGGCTGAAAAAAAGTTGAAACTAAGTTTCTATCTTCAAGATTATTATTTGGCAGGGGAAATAAGATTTATGTAAATGAAATATCTTGAAGCAAATGCTTGATTGAAGCAAGTAACCCATCAATTTTTGCAATGACTTATATAATCACATATACATATATTATACTGAAGTGTTGAAAGCACTAAATAAAGCAGTAAGGAGAGACAAAGAGACAGAGGTTTGGGCTACCTGAGAAGGTGACTTTTATGTAAGGTCTTAAACGACAGATAACATGTGGCCTAGTGGAAAGAAACTGGCTTGACAGTCAAACAACTTGAATTATAGTCCTGCACACACTAGTTGTAAGATCTTGGTCAAGTCAGTTCTCTGGGCCTCAGTTACTTTATCTATAAAATGGAAGGATTGAAAAAAGATATCTACAATTATTAGAATATAAACACCGGCAACAAAAGGGAATAAAACTCTCATCAAATCCAATGGATAATGTTGGTTTCAAATTATTAAGCTCACATCCTTCCTTTTTGATGACAAATAGGAAACAGCAAAATAGAAAGTGACATGTCCTATTAGTGGCAATGGAATGACCAGGAAGTCTAGATTATAACTTTTTAAATGGGAAAGTACAATGATTTTGGGGGGGTGGGACTTATTCATTGGAAAGTAATTGATGTATCAGAACAAAATATATCAATATTCTTTTAAGGAGCTTTTTGACTAGATTACCTCTTTAACTCTAGGTCTAGTATTCTATGACTATGAGTACTCTGAAAGCTTAGTATCTCAATATTACTCATATTAATGAAAAAGCCTAAATTCATGATATTTTTTCTATGCTTGCCAAATAATTTAGACAGGGATTATTCAATTCAATGAACAATCTTTTATACACCCCCTTCCCTCCACCCCAGAATACTGACAATGAGACATTGAATCCATTGATTACTGTTGGCATCTTTGGACAATGATCTTGCTTACATTGATACCTTCTTCATTCTTTCTGGGCGCTTATCTTTCACTCCCGACCTTGACTAATGACTTCTGGTCCTAAACTGTCCATTTGGGAAGGCTGATGGGGCTGAAGTCACACAAGCAATGCCATTAAGTTTGGTGGGGTGGATTTAAGTCAACTCTTTGGTGTGGTGGATTCAAGTCTCTACTACTGTGGTATCCCCAGTGATCTGACCTTAGTGGAAATAGCAAACTCCTTATGTAGCCCTGGTCATCAATTCCATGCAACGAAATTCAGTTCTGAATATTTAACATGTATTGTTCATACTTTATTTTGGGCAGCTTACATGAAAGCACAATTTATCAACAGCCTAATAGGGTAGGGAAGTATATTCAACCAGAAGGCTCTATCCTTTACTTTATTACCACCTTCTGATCCCTTGATGCAGTAGCCAAAATGCTGTGTTCACATGTACTTCAGTATTAAACTATAAGCTTCTTGAAGGCAGAGAGTGGGCTTTATTTCATTATTGTCTTTCTCCTAAAGGTTAGCAGAACACTTGTAGTTGGAGACTTAATATGTGATTGTTTAATTGGACCCATTTATATCTCTATCCGGCATGGGAAACATAATACACTTTCTGTCAATATGAAAGTTTTGTGTGCTATGCATAGAAACAGGGTCTTTGTTGCTTATTTCAGGAAAGCATTACCTTGTCCATTTTCCTAATTCTGGGCCCATACGTGTGTTGTCTTGTGTTAACAAACCACTGGTCAGTCGGTAATTGGTGATGAGGCTTGACTCACAGACATTAGCCCACCTTTATTGACAATAGGTAGAAAACAGAAACATAGAAACATATAATCATAAGGCCAGATGAACATCTTTTCTGGGTCTCACTTGCATTTTTGTTTCGGATCTTTTAGCAGTAGTTGTATTTATTCCTCTTGGGTTTCTTTCTCAGGCTAATAAGTGAATCCAGGGGTTCTTTGCGAAAAGAAAGACCTGCGCTTAATATCCATGGACTCTTCCTCCAAGAGCCTCTGTCCCGCCGAACTTTAGTTGTTCCTTCCTCCCAATAGAATAAAGGATTTTCTGCAGCTCCAAAGGCTCCCTATGGCCTCTGGGATAAAACCACAACACCTCTATGTGGCATTGAAAAGCCTCCACAGTTTGGCTCCAGTCTATCTTTCCATGCTGATTCCTCATTACTGCCCCCCTGTAACTATACACCATGTATCTCTACATTATATCCAGCCTTTCCTGCTTAATGTTCCCCATACATTGCATTCCATCTCTCATCTCTTTCTGCGTTTAGATAGGCTATCCCTCAGGCCAGGCATGTTCTCCCTGCTCACCTCCACCCACTGCAACTCTCTAGTTCCCACGAGAACTTTGTGAATCCTCCCAGTTATTAGCAATCTCCCTTGAAATCACTTTGTGCTTATTTTGTGCATATTTTGCATTTGTTTATCTATGTACATGTTGTTCCACTCCCTGTAAAAAGTACATTCCTAGAGAAGCAGAGATAGGTTTATTTCTGTCTTTATACACTCTTCATTTAGCAAAGTTCCTGACATAAACTAAGTGCTCCATAAATGCTTGTTAAATTTAACTGAATTCCAGCCTAACTTGGTCTTGAAGATTTAGTGAACTGGATAAATAAATAGGACTTTCGTCATTTAGAACAATTAAATTCTTAATGAAAGAGATAAGGATTGGCTTTGCTGGATGCTTTTCAGCATTCCATCTGGTTTCGCCTCATCTCACAAGAGTCACCCTTTCCTGGAAGACACTGACATTAATAACAGGGACTTTCATATCAAAATGCTTTACTTATTCCAGTAGGTCTTATCACTACTAGAAAGATGTTTTGCATAGTTTCATTTAATTGCCATTATCCCATCATTATGAGTTATTATTAACTGGGATCAACAGAAAACATCTCTCTCATATTTATAACCTTCAAATATTCATAGATGGAGCCAATAAGTATGGTGTAAGAGACAGAGTATCCCCTCAAAAGACCTCAGTACCTTTGTTAACTTTAACTCTCAGCTCTTTAGAAATAACTAAATAATCTCTAAGGACTTTTCCAGTTCTACTATTCTATAATATTTCATTCTATTCCAAAAGTATTTAAGTGTCTATTATATGTAAGGATTTGGGATCTAGCTCATAGCCAACCTTTTTTCACAGTCCTAAAATGATGCATCATCTTTGCTTCTCATGATTTGAAGTCTATACTATGTGATATTACCACCTTTTCTGAATTGTCTTTGTCATTATCTGTCCCCATTCTTTAAGACTCTGCTCAGGATGTTTCAGTTCCTGAAATGCTCTCCCCATTCTCTATGCCTGCCTAAAATAACTCCATTACTCAGGGCCTTTCTCAAGTCCCATCTCCCCTTGAAGTCATCACCAATAGCATTTGGTACCTCTATGACTTATTTGGCATTTAATCATACACCGTCTTGCCTAATTATGTACATTTCACATGTGTATTTTGTTATGACGGAGGGGGCAGCTCCCTACTTAGATTAGTAATGTCACAATTTATAATTGACACCTTATAGTTGTGTCTTCAGCTCCTCTCAATCTGGAAATGTTTAATTGGTAGCTCATATTTTCTGGCTGTTTGAATGGAGAAGGGGTGGTAGAATCACCCACTGCCAGTCTGTGTAATTCTTGCAAGCATAAAAATTATCTCAATGAGTCATGGATTAAAAGAGACAATTTCAACCACAGGCAAAGCAAAAAATTCTTTTTATTCAATACTGTAGACCTCATAGTACAAGATGGAGCTCTGTGTTCACTAGATCAGGCTCAGATTTCTCTTCCTTCAAAATCAGTGATTCTTACCTTTTTCTTTTTCTTTTTTTTCAGTCATGGACCTCTTCAGCAATCTGGTGAAACCTATGTACCTCTTCTCAGAATAATATTTTTTAATTCATTAAATAAAATATAAAAGATTACAAAGAAAACCAGTTATGTAATTTATTTCCCATTCGAGTTCATAGATCCCTTGAAATCTATCCACAGGTCCCTTGGGAGTTTCTGGACCACAGGTTAAAAACCCCTCTTCTAAATTGACATCTTCATGGATGAACTTCTAATGCAGTGGTTCTCAACCTTTCTAATGCCGCGACCCTTTAATACTCGTAACAGAGGAGTGTTCTCTTGGTTCCTAAGACCATGGGAAATACGTGTATTCCAATGGTCTTAGGTGACCCCCAAAGGGGTCGCGACCCACAGGTTGAGAACAGCTGTTCTAATGTAACATACATTACATTATACTCAGGTGTGAGAAGTGGTGCTACGGGGCTAACACATGATTTAGTGCGCAGCCTCGATGAAACTTGACTCAAGGCTTTCAGGAGGTCTTTTCCTCCTCCTGGATTTTGCTCCCAGCCCTCCTCTCTTGCATGGTCACTTGGAATCACAGAAGGTTAGAGCTCAAAGCTTGGTGTTTCTCCTACTTCCTTTCCTTTTCCCTCCCACAAGTAAGTCTCTTGGCTTGGCACCAACTCTCCCTTCACCTTCATCTTTTCTTTATTCCCTGACTTGAGTGAATTGCAAAACTTTGACTTGTTCTACTTCCATTATCTTTTCTTACTTTCTCTCCTCTAATATTAAGGCAGGTCCCATTCAGATGG
>JAQQSW010017783.1:0-11386 GCA_028646575.1 Pseudocheirus occidentalis | reverse complement strand
ATGTCCTGTATAATCACACATCCATAGCCTTTATTGAATTGATTGTCCTTCTAGTGGGGATGGGTGACAAGGGAGGAATCAAAAGAATCAAGAATTTAAAGTTCTACAATACCTGCAATTAGAAATTAAGATATACAGGAGCTGGGACAGGGAGAGTCTCCCTGCCCTACCAGAAAGTTAGAGAGCAGATCAAGGGAGAGGCTTTACAGTGGGATTGCTGTTTTAGGGTTGGAGCAGAGGAAAGACGGGGAGAAAATTTGTAATTCAAAAATGTCATGAAAATGAATGATGTAAACAAGAAAACAAATAAAAAAATTATAATAAAAACAAAGAAGCTAGAGTATCACATATATCAGAAGCAAATTCCAAAGATTATTGAAATGCTATAAATCTTTATAGCAGTGGCTCAACAAGTAACTGAGAATCTTCCACAAAACACTATATATTTTCTCATATTACTGTGTTGTGACTTGAGTAAAAAGGGTAAAAAAAATGATGGGGGGAGAGGTGGGTAAAATAAAGAGGGCAATATGTGTTTCTTTTTAATTTTATTTAATCATTGTTGAATTATATTGGGTTGACAGTGTGGTTACAGAACTGATCTCAGAGTCAGGAAGACCTGAATTCACACCAGGTCTGAAGACCCTGGGCAAGTCACTTAGGCTCTCAATGTCCTAGGCAATTCTCATAGAATGGAATGAGTGAATAATTGAATGAATGGATAAAATAGCATTTATTAAGTATTATGCACTAAATGCAGCAGATGCAAATTAAAAAATATAAAATGGGAAGAGATGCCTAACTCCAGGGGTCCTTAAGGTATACCAGCAGGTCAGATGACAGTATCCAAGAGTCTAGAGGACATAGTCATAAAAATGATGATAATATATAAAGGATTTTAGAATGTAGAGGCAAGACAGAAAGCAAGTACTGGTGGACTCCTTTACCAGTGGAAAACTTGTGATTGGTGACTCCCATGTCTTCTAAGTGGTGTTAACAATTATGTGATTTTCCCCTCAAGAGGCTCCATGAGGCTTCTGGAAAGCACAAACATCTTCAGGGTAAAAGGGCCATTACCATCTTGTTGTCTTAATGGGGTTAAAGCAATCTGAGGGTGGTTACCTATATCTCAGAGATTACAGATCTGATTTCCTTTTTTAAAAAAAAGAGTACAAAACTAGATAAGACGTAGACTCACTCCACAACTGAAATGTCATAACTACAATGCATAATCTTGATTTGCTTGTTTCCACCTATTGCTGTAAGAAATCAATGAGATAGATGATAAAACATGAAAGATATTTTGTAATGTGGTCAAGGGAAGGAAATGGGTGTCTCACATTATTGAAATAGACATTCCTCTTGTTTCAATTTTAGCCTCAGAATAAAAACATACAGCATAACTTTTGCATTAACCTTGTCAAATTTTCCAAGATCATGTTTGTTGATATGTATAAGATCATGTAAGAACAAGAGACTGTGTCCTATTCAAGTCATATGATCATTATTTGATTATTATATTTTAAGAGCTAAAAAGGGAGCAGGACTCTCTCTCTCTAACTCTGTGGGAAACAAGGATAAACCAGAGCAAAAATCATTGTTTATATGTATTTTTAAGGGCAATGCCACCAAACTTGATTAGGTATGCTGTTTAAAAATGAAGAAAAGATTCCTAGCCTCACCATCCTTGTCCAAAAATCTACAGTGTCAGCAAAATTAGGAAATAAATTCATTGTTCCTATTTCACATATTCCTATTTATACACACATGCATGCACCCAAATGGTCCTCAGAAACAGAGACTGTTATTGAATATAGATACTTGATTCAAATTTCTACATTTCATGATACAAAATAATACATAACTTTCCTGTTGGAGTTGTTTAGGTACAGTTTTGCCTGGAAGCAGAACATGGACTAATTATCTGTCCCAATTTTAGCACTTAGATTCTAAGACCTAGTAAGTCATGAAAGTATATGTGCGCTACTATTTTCAGAGTTTAAAAGAAATTTAATATATTGTACCTCTCCTTCCTATTTTCCATTTGTTTGGTGTCTCCTGAAAATCACTTTAAAAGAACTCACAGTAGTTTCTGTATGCAGTCTCTTGGGTTTTAGCATGGGAAGTTGTAGATGGAGAGAAGGAAGACTAAAGGCTGAAATAATGAAGGTTGGAAGAGACAGATGCAAACCTTGTAGACTAAAGAGAATGGGAAGGGGGTTTAATGAGTGCTGAAAACTATTTATAGCTCATCATTATACCTGTTGAAAGACTGATTTTGAAGGAAATTTAACCTTTTAGTTCCTTATTTCTTCATCCAGAAAACAATGAGGAGAGTGTAAGATAAAGTTTATATACATATATATAAAATTCTAAAATAAATAATAAAATATTATAACATTATAATTATAATATATATTACATATTATCCATAAGTATTTTAAGCACCAAAATTCTATGATTCCATAAACCTAAAAAAGTAGATATAATTCCCTACTGCTAAGTTAAATACTATAGTTTCTAACTATCTTTATCCTCAGGAAGTTCTTTAGTGTATCTTCCTGAATTTTAAGACCAATTCCTATCATTCTATCCTTGTTGGCCTTTTGTAAAACTTTAAAAGGTCTGTGATTTCAACAGTATGGCTATTTCCTCTACTTATATAGATTATAATTTCTCATCGCTTTTAATAGATGGTCTCCATGAGATCCTATAGCCATTTAAAAAAATACATAGTAGTCAACTTTCTTGTGAAGGATCCTTTGAACTTAGCTTGAATGGTTCTTGGACATAAGGCTCACAATTTTTTGCTGGAGTCATATTAAAAGCTTTGCCAGTTTCATAGGACCTGTCAGAGTCTACATTCTACTGGTAGAACTAGGAATGTATCCTACCTCTGACTTTCTTATTATGACAAGTCATTTAAACTTAGAGCTATTTAACTTCCTAATTTCTAAAATGGAGATAATAATACTATAGCATCCACCTCTCAGGGTTTTTATTAGGATAAAATAAGATAACATAGACCAAATGTTTCATAAACCTAAATCACATTTAGCTAACACTATTTTTTCCATGCAAAGTGTGCTTCTCTTCCTCTCTTGCATACGGTTCACTTGCTGTGTTCACCATACAATAGTTGTCATCCATTCCTTTCACATAGTCAATCGAGTAAATTGTGATGAGCCTGTCTGCTATGGTAGTGAATTGATTATGCTGTCATCTGGCATTTAAATAGCACAAAGGTGTCACAACTGAAACTAGACAAGAATTCGAATGGGGATCTAAAGAAGAAAGCAATCTTACCTTAACATGCTAGCAATTTAGTACATTGGACAGCAACCTTGCTTTGAATTGCTCTTAGGCTACAATGCAGTTGGAAGTCAGGATTATCTGTTAAGGAACAACAAAACATACTGGCTGGCTTGATATTTTCATAAAGACCCTTGTGCCACAGAGAAAGACCTGACACATTCAAAATGTGTGAAGCATTCCTGGGAAAGGTTGATCCTTACCACCTAAAGTGGTAAGAGAAAAAGACTTTCCTTTTAATAGTTTGGCTATTTTCAAAAATCTATTGAAATACATAACTAAAATAAAACATTGTTTTTTTTAAAAAGGCCATGCATTTAAGATATGTCTTTTTTTAAGCCATGTGAATATGTCTTTCTCCTCTTGAAGTCATGTAAATTCTGTGAATGGTAATAAAGGTATATAGTAATCTATAGAGTATAAGTGAGTTTCTGGACTAAGCAAAGCTAATTTTAATATTGTGGGATCATCTGATTTCAAGCCATGCCTCTGACATATGGGCAAATAGCTTTTATATTTTTTTTTACAAAAGACATTTTAGGAAAATAACCTGTCAATTTCCCCAGAAAACTCTCTAAGTCTGTAAGGTTCAGTAAATTTATGGAACTGAATTAGAAGTTCTTCACTGAGAGATCTCTGTACTAATGATATCATGGGTTTGTTATTTTATATTTTTAAAGACTAAAAAAACCTCAGAAAATGTCTTTTCCTCTCCCATTTCTTCTTATCTCCTCTTCCCCCCTCTTATTCTAGTAAGATTAACCACTGTCCTGCCTCATGGTGGTGGTGAAGATGATGAAGACAACAAAATGTCATGGAAAGGTAGTGAAGTGTATTGGTTAGAGCTATCCTTAGCATCATATTGGTTTAATCTGATACATATTGATACATATTGTGTGACTGTGAGTTAGTCGGTTTACCCTTTAGTGATCTGCATAACTAAATGTATAAATTGGAGAATAATTACAATCTGCATTGGTAGGAGTTTCCCTGTGGGACTTAGCTCAACCAAAGAAACCACAAACCCAGACTATTCTTTTATCTGGTTCTAATAACATCTTGAAACTCTATGGTGTCACTCTTTCCAGTACAAATAAAGGTGTTATTTATTTCCTTTTTTCACCTAAACATCTAAATTTGAAACCTTGATATTATCTTTCATTATTCCCTTTTGTTCTTCCCTAGCACCTAATCAAATGACAGTCTCTCCAAAATAACTTACTCATTCAGTTCTTCATTTCTATTCCCCAAATCACCACCCTAGGACAAGCTGTCATTGCCATTTGCTCAGAATATTTGAATGCCTTCTAACTGATTTTTCTATCTTTCTTCTTCCTTTCCCTCAAAATATCTGTATTTCATGCTCTTATATTAGTTTTCTCAATGTATGGATCTGAACATGCTATTCCACTCAATTACCAAATTTGAAATAAAAATTAATAAAGGCAAATTATAGCAGAGAATGTCATGGTTTGGTTTTGTAATATACAGTAGTCCTATAGAAGACTTCTAGAAAAATGGATCACTGAATATGATGGCACACTACTGTAATGC
Source organism: Pseudocheirus occidentalis (assembly GCA_028646575.1). NCBI lineage: Eukaryota > Metazoa > Chordata > Mammalia > Diprotodontia > Pseudocheiridae > Pseudocheirus > Pseudocheirus occidentalis. Next base: position 6,520 of record JAQQSW010017783.1, on the reverse strand, counting down.
CTGTTAGCCTGTTATCAGGGATGCTGAAGCTGGTGGATCACTCAAATTCCAGATTGCTAAGCTGCTGTAAGGCTTAAGACAATTTGGCATTCATACTAACTCCAATACCAATATTGTCAGACCCTGGGAGCAGGCGACAAGGTTACCTAATAAGCAATTCATACCAGTTAGAAATGGAACAGAATAAAGCTTCTGTGCTGAATAACACAGTGGGATTGCGTCTGTGAATAACCACTACACTTCTAGACTTGATAAGATAATGGACGCAGTTTCAAAATAATGAAAAAGAAAAAAATAGAAAAATTCCCATCGAGAGTCCTGAGTTCACATAAACCTATGTCAAGTGAAGTTATGCGTAACTTTTTGCTAATTTTCTTGATTATGATATTAGCTGAAATAGTACATTTAAATGATGAATAATCTTTCAATGCTATTTCTCTGCTTAAACCCCTCTAATGGCTCCTCAAGGTCTATCAAATAAATCTCAATCTTCTTAGTATGTCATTCAAGAGTCTGAAGTACTTAAAAATATCTTAACTTTCCAGATTTATCTCATATTCCTCACTTCTGTGTACTGTATTCTTGAGCTAAACCTTAGTATTTGCTGTACTCACTATACACTCTTCACTTCCCCATCACTGTGAATTTGTTATACCATGCCTGGAATGTCCTTGTACTTCTTCTGAAGTCTAGCTATCCATGTTAGTCTAGTACTTAATTTCAAGGTAGGAAATAGAGCTTCACACTCAGTAAATTGAAATATAGAATTTATTTGATGTTATATAAACAAATTTAGTGGACAAAGTTTCTCAAGGATGTATGTGCCAGACTGCCTTAGAGGCTAGAGAATTTCAGTAATGACTCTGGTTCAAAGAAATGAAACAATGCATTCAACATAAGAGAAGGGTCCTTGTGTTGTTGATCATTATATGTCCCTTAAGACCTAGTCCAGTGCTCTGTAAATACTGGTGCTTCTTTCTTTGCTGTTACTCGAGAAAATTCTCATTCCTTTAGTTACTATAACCAGACAATATATGTCACCTCTTTCTTCTGTAGGCACGTGATGTAGACCTAGAAAAGTAAAAGTTCTTGTTTTTATTTTGTAATTGTATGTTAATAGTGTATTTCATTACATGTATTAAGTACCTATTAGATAGGCTCAGACTTTTTAAGGGTGTAGATTCTAAACCTGTGATTTTTATCAGTATTGGGAGCTTTGTAGTGCAGAAACTTCCTCTTATGATACAGATAAGCTACCTGTAATAAGTCAAAGGCCTAGAGATTTGCTTGGATCACTGAAACTTGCCAAGGATGACATAGAGGTTTCTGTTAGAGGCAATATTTGACTTAAGGTCTTTTGGATCCCAAGTCTAAAGCCCCCACTTAACACTTTAAGCTTACTACTATCCAACATTAGTGCCATGGAGTCAAGAAATCTGGGCCTGAAGTCAGGAAGACTTGAGTTCAAATCCAAACTTAGACACTTACTAGCTATGTAACCATGGGCAACTCACTTAAACCTGTTTGCCTCAGTCTCCTCATCTCTAAAATGAGTTGGAGAAGGAAATGGAAAACCCCTCCAATATGTTTGCCAAGAAAACCCCAAATGGGGTCACAAAGAATTGAACATGACTTGACAACAACAAATTAGCTTTTAACAACTGAGTCCTACATGTGTCTTACTGATGCAGATTATTACACATATTTCTCCTGAGTTTTCTTTTGTAGCACTTAACACTCAGGCAGATCAATTCAGAATACAGTGACAGTTTCAGTTCATAGGCAGCACTGAACAATAAACACTCTCTTAGGTTTGACCTTACATTAGTATTCTGGGAGAAAAATGAATGCTTCAGAGAATTCTGCATATCTCTCAACATGAGGTAGTCCAAGGGTATTCTGCTAGTAAGACCTAGCAATCCCCACCACTGATCCTAGTAATTCTACTAGAAATTCCCATTTTAGGGATTGTGTTACTCCTAGAACCTGTTTAATCCATTAATTAAGTTATTGTATTTGGTGGTATAGTGTATGCTTCCTATATGTTATTTATTTTTATCAAAATCTAAAACCAACAGAAAGGATAAAGGAAGTATGAAACCCTATGTTGTTTTCATCCTCATTCAATTCAAGAAACATTTCTGAAGTGCCTACTATGTAAAGCCATGTGCTAGGATTAGGGAGACTAAAATACTAAAATGAAAGTGTGAACTTATTGATATAAATGAGCCCTCCAGTAAACCATATCACAATCCATTCAAGCTTGCTAATCTGTCACAATTCTTAACCTTCTTCTTCCACACATTTGCCATTTGATGTCCATAAAAATGTTAGGGATCACTTTTTCTTTCTCTTTATGCAACCAGAGCAACAGGGGAGTGTACAGACAGTCAATCTTGACTTCAGCATGAACTCTGTGTTGAGTTTCTCTCTAACAGTGTTGAACAACTTTGGCAAGCATACATCTTCCTAGCATGTGCTTTGACTGATATTGATGGTCAGAAGGTCATTGAACGATATCATCCCTGCTGTTATATCTTTTAGAGAATTCTGTGTAATTTTGATGTATGCATGGGAGATGCTTTACTAGATAAGATACTCGAATGTGATATTTTATTCTACTTAATACATCACTTTAGAGTCAATAAATAATGTGTAAAGATATGGCATTGGCCATATCTTTTAATACATTATGTGAAACATTGCTTCTAAAAGTCTGCCTTTTCCCTACTCATATCTTAATCAGAGATATTTTTAATATTTAGGTATAGATTATACACATAAACTGTTACAAAGATGACAAAGTAGGAATAGAAGCCAATAGTCATTTATGCTTTCTTGGTTATCTTCTTAGGAAATCATAAGGTCTAATTTTTTATATCTTTGGTTTTGTCCTTTATAGATGTACCTTGCAATTTGATAGTTTACAACTGCTGTAATTATCTAAATGAAATTGATCTAATCTATCTGTCTTTCTTGTCTTCGTTTCTTTAGTAAAATTTCTACCCTCACTATAAAAGCACATTTCGAACTGTGATATTCAAGTTCAAGGGGCATGGCTTCACAATACAATTTTTTTCTTTCTCTTTGTTGCTAGAGTTGTTTGAATTCCACCTTGAAAGGCTAATACTTGCCCTTGACTTCTGACAATTCTTCCTTGAGTTTTGTATGACACATTGAAACTTGATTCTAGCATGATTATGTCAATTTGGTCCTCTTTGAGGAACAACAACCAACCAGGTCATCTCCTCCTTTTTAAAAAAAACTCTGTAACTTCTGTAGTGAGGTTTCAGAGGAAAATAATTTTGAGTGAAGCTTTTGACCATCTATCTAGTTCTTTTTTTATAAAAATTTGTTTGAATATTACTTTTGCTTCATATGCTTCATTTTCTTTCCCCTATAAGAATAATTTTGTATTTCTTAACTAACTTTTCAGTAACTAACATCTATAAATTCAATAACTTATTTTCAATATCTCAATAATTTTGAGTTAATCCATTAACTGAATTTTGTAGTTTCTGCAACTCTTGTATATACATAGAAACTTACTTGGGGACAGGTGGCTTTAGCAAGTTCACTTCTTAGCTAGCTTATTGTGTCCTCTCAGTAAGTACAATCAGCTTGCACCTATCTACCCTCCTTTTGGACTCTAATGCTCCAGAATCATGTTGTCTGAATGTGGACTAGTTCTTTCTTTAATACAGTGCTATCTTCTATGCTAGAACTTTAAAACAATTCAGTCTTTAGATCTTGAGTTGCAGTTGTCTCTTCCTTTTGTTCTGTCAAGTTTGTTGCCTTTTGTTCAGCAACTTCTTGAAGATGATTTTCTTCATCGCATTTTGATTTAATATCTGCAATTTCTGTAGCAAGCTGAAGTGTTTTCCATTCAAATAAGTCTTTCATTTCTTTAATACTATTTTTTTCTTTTTGGACTTTATCTAATTGTTTTTTCCTAATAACTGGAGTTTTGCTGAATCCAATCCATCAGATTTGAATTCTTGTTGCAGCTACCCTTGTAACTTTTCAAATTCTTTTATCAACTCTTCTTGGTACCATTTTTCTTCCTTCAGTGAAGCCTGGTCTAGTACATTTTGTCAGAGTAGTATTACTTCATTTTAGAGTCCCTTCTTCATGACTTGAATCATTACCAAAGTCAAAAACTGCTTGATAATGTTTGAAGAGCCCTTCAGCAAATCCCTGAGGTTTCATACACTGTGAGCAGATGAAGCCCTCTGAAAAGTCTTCTTTGTTGACACCCAATGCATTTATAGGGGTTGCTGATGAATCAGAATCAGAACCTTGAGAACCAACACTCCCTGGGCTTTTTAGAAAAAGTGTCCCTGTATGCTAAGTATGGGGGAACAATGAAAAGTCAGGGAGCTTGTGAAGAAGGCAGAGGAAACCATAGGATAGCATCATCAGAACTAGATACCTGTGAGCATCTGGAGGATGTCTGGCTTCAAATGACAGGCCTGCCATCAGGCTTGCACCAAGGAAAGGCAGGAAGATAGAGCATGTGGGATTCTTGGAATGAGGCTCACTAGGGCATGGGTCAATAAATGTAGCAGCTATAACACCTGAGTGGGGAGGGGATCTGGAATGTGACCCTTCACCCCACCTCTTCTATGCCTCAGACCTTCACCTTCCTTAATAGTGAAAAGAATTTGTTGAAAATTTTTTTTGTAAATTTTTTTCATCCTTATTTTTGTTGTCCTCTTTCTATTTTCACCATTAAATAGCCTTAGGATGACTTTGATTAATTAAGTCTCTCACTAAACTTCCTTTATACTGATTTTCCTCTCTACTTTATTCTCATATACTTTATAAGATATCTTGCTCACAATCATCAGTTGCCCTCTGTGAGACTTGCTACTGCCTTTCCCCCAAGATGGCATCATAGGTGAAGAAGGAAGTCATTGTCGTCTCCAAAAAATAAGCCAACTCCGACACCTTGCAGGCCAAGAAAGGGGAGTTGAAGGGTGTCTATAAACACAAAAAAGAAGATCTGAACACCCCCCACCTTCCAATGACCCAAGACACTAAGACATTGAAGGCAGACCAAATACCCTTTGAAAACATGCCCCTCAGAGAAACAATGTCATCATTAAGTTTCCCTTGACCACTGAGTCTGCTATGAAGAAAACTGAGGACAACAATACCCTAGTATTCATTGAACACATCAAGGCCAAAAAAATCAGATCAAGCTGGTGACACTGTATGTGTCTAAGAAGCTGTATGACACTGATGCGGTCTAAAGTCAATATACTGATCCAGCCTAATGGACAGGAAGCCTATGTCTGACTTGCCCCAGAGTATGATACTTTAGATATTGGCAAGAAAATTGGAATAATCTGAACTATGTCCAGCTGTCCCACTCCACCTATAATAAAACGGTTTCCAGTAGAAAAAAAAGGCTTCCTACCCTTTGTTTTCTTACCTTTCTGCTTGACAACTAAGTCAAATGTTTGCTAAGAAGCTTTTGGGCTCTTTCCTTCTCCTCAGTATGCCACTTGATTAAAGTCATTCAAGATTCTGTATGAATTGGCTTGCTGGGAGGGCAGAGCCAAGATGGTGGCGTAGAAGCAGCAAAGTCTTGCAGCTTCTACACAGCCAACCTACATACCCATAAAATATGATTCTAAGCAAATTTTAGGGCTCACAAACTCACAAAAATACAGAAAACACATCTTTTGCTTAAGGCAGCTCGGCAGGAGGGTCTCATCACAGCAGGCTGGGAGGCAAGGCCAGCCCAGCCTGAAACCAAAACTATAGTAAGGTCCCAGGGTGGATGGGAGGAGCTGAGTCATCTGCCTGAGAGAAGATCTACAGCACCTGGAACAATCTCCACATCTACCAAACCAGGAAAAATAAGGATTAGAGAAAGGTCTGTGAAAGTTAAGCTTTGAAGCTAAATTTCCGGGAGGAAAAACAGTTCCCCCAATCTGCCCCCAGGGCAAGGAAGCAGTGGGAGGCGGCTGCGGCAGCAGGAATGGCTTAAAGCAGCAAGTGCCTGCAGTGGGCTGCTTCAGAGCTCCTGGCCTGCGGACACTACAGGGGGCTGAAACGATTGATTAGGGCAAAGGGCTCTTGTGTTGAGCAGCCTGGATCCAGATGGTGGTCTTGGGTGGTGGTCCTGGGGTGTGCTTTCAGCAAGCCAAAGCTAGTGGGGGCTGCAGCACCCCCCTAATAGTTCCAGCAGCTGTGAAAACCCCAGCAATTTGGGGCCAAGCTTTCTCCCCTGGAAACAGAGCACTACAGACCTAAAAAAAAAAAATCAACCAATTAATTGACTGGCCAACATGAAGAAAAGGAAGCAAAGTAAGAACAGGAATAAAACTCTAGAATCCTTTTTTATGGACAAAAAGGATCAAAGAATGGAATGGGAGGAAGACAACGCAGTCAGAACTCTCACACCAAATGCTTCTAAGACACTTGAAGATTGTCTACAAGCTATAGATCAACTGAAAAAGGACTTTGAAAAACAAATAAGAGAAGTGGAGGAAAAAGTGGGAAGAGAAAT
>JAQQSW010017782.1:0-11386 GCA_028646575.1 Pseudocheirus occidentalis | reverse complement strand
TCTCTCTCTCTCTCTCTCTCTCTCTCTTCCTCAACTGGTAGCTAGGCCTAGACTGTGCTGGCCACAGCATAAGGGTCCTTGGAGTCTTTATCCCATACACTTATTATTCCAACCCCTGCTCATACACTATATATATATACACACACACACACACACACATATATATACATATACAAATATATACATATATATTTGCTGTAGTTTTACTTTTGAACAAAGCCTCATTTTCTATGTTTTAATGAAAATTATCAAATCAGACAGCTAACTCTTTGTTATATTCAATGTTTCTTTTTGCTTCCAAACTCTTGGTGCATGGGATATACTTTTGTTGTCATTGTATTTGAATCCCTAGCAACTACCATCCATGGCACATAATAGATATTTAATAAACTCATGTGGATTATTCGATTCTTCTGGAAATCCTTTTGACATGGCTATCAGTTTGATTTCTGTCCTCAACCACTTGGTGAAATCATCCTTCCTGTGAACAATAGTGATTTGCACAAAGGAAAGTTCCATTCCAGCTTACTTTGATCTTGTCATCTGCTATCTTTCCAAACACCAATTAGTCATTATACTTTTAAGTATTTCGTCTAATGTTTTGGGATAAGAATTTGATACACATATGATGATGTATACCATTCATATTTGCTTTCATCCTAATTTTTAGAAGCAAAGGAGAGAGTGTAACCCCTATCACTGACCCTACTGGGTTTGTGTACAAAATGCGTGAATGTCTAGGACAGCTGACTTCATTTTTTAATCAGCACAGAGAGTGACTAAAAGCAGTGAGATATTAAACACTATGACCACGGAAGACCTGCTGGAGGAAATTGGAAAGGTTCTGAAGCCTGATAGTGATAACAAAATGAATCAGAATTAGGAAAAGATAATTGGTTCATTTTAGAATTGCATATGTGATCTGTAATTTCACCTTCAATCCAACGCGAAAGCATATTTAAAAACAGGGTCAATCAATAAACATATAAACTCAAACAATTGCTATTGATCGAAGGTGGGGAGAGTAAGGGGTAGTGAAAACAAGATTCAGAATGATGAAAGTGACTGACAGGAAGAGACTGCTAGGTAGAGAGACTGAATCACAAAAGTATGAAATGTAATCTTCCAGGAAGACTGAACAGAGGGAAAAAAGGTCAGAGGTATGTTCTTGTTCAAGTGTGGTCTATGACTTCTAGGTTTGTGAAATGAGAGATGTTCAGTCATACCCGCGAAACACCTCAAGGTTCATTGATTTTACGTGTTTGGCCAAGAACTTCACTGAGGAATTGAGCTGGCTACCTCTGTGAACTGCCGGTCCAATGGTTGTGGAAATATATTTTAAAATAAGAAATAAATGAGAAAGGAAAAGAAATAAGAAAAGTCATGGCATTTTCTTAAAAATCACGCTTAAATGGGAGTTCCTTTGTATTTCCTTAAAGGAAAAAAAAAATCTAACATGGAGTCAGGCTAGAGATATTTCTGTAGAGCTCTTTTAAGCTGTTCTTTTTCCTATTCCATTTAAATCATTCTTCAGAAAGCCATGTTATTCATTATTTTCTTTTCCTTGAAAAGCTGAAATAGGAGAATACATTTGATTATATATATTTTTATTTTCCTTCTATTTTCATTATTTATGTGAACAATGCCCAAGGAGTTTTGACAGAGGTGAGTGCTTCATACATAAAGATGATGATTTCTCTTGTTAAAGTAAGAGTAAACTTTTAAATTGGTCCAATCTTAAGGCACATGAATTAAACTAGAAGCAAAGGCAAGCTGATGTCAAATTGAGGAAGGAACAAAAATGTACTTTTCTATCAGAGTCTGCAGGGCTTAATTTAAATGAATTGCTGAAAGCCTATGCCAAGTTTTATTTTATTCCCTTTAACTTCTCTAAGGCAAGTAATTAGTACCCATAGCCATATGCCTTTTATATACATGAAGAAATGGGATAATAAGGTTGTAGATCTATGCTTCTTAGGGGATTTGTGCTGTAATCACCCCAAAAGGCCCAGAGCAATAAATCAGAACACTGCCTTGCATAACCTGTATCAAAAACCAGAGTGAACAAGATGATGACCTGTTGCATGAATGGATTATCAGGATCCCATGGGATTTACTGGATAAATTCATTTCCATTGCCTTTTCCAAGTCTCATATTCTGCTACCATGAATGGGATTGAACATAAAGTCTTTGGGAATTTAATCAGAGATACTTAACAACAGACGACTCTTCAACAATAAATTCCAATGAAGAGTATGTAGGAACAAAGTTTAGGCAAACATCTGGAAGCTATTTTTCCTTTGAAATTTATTGTCCTCCTTAATGAGGTTATAATAGGCTAATGTGGGAAGAAGCACAAGATGAGCTGAATTTATAATTCTTTAGATAGCCAATAGTATACCTTTGGAACCAAAGTGATATTAAAATATTTTATTTTTATGTGTAGATTCATGGTTTTATTAGTCTGAGGTAACTCATGGTGTGGAAAATTCCTTCACTGATGCAGCTAATAGTTCATCTGGAATTTACAATCTTTGGGGGATGCCTAGGTGTACTGAGAAGCTAAATAGCTTCTTTATGGTTACAGAGCCAGTGTGTATAAGAAGCAGGACTTGAAGCCAGGTTTCTTGATTCTAAGGCTAATCCTCTAATACTGTGTCTCTAAATATTCAATTAGTCAACCTGGTCTTATCCCTTTTTTTTTGGCTATAGGACTCTATTCTTTTGGTCAGTTGTGGAAAAGGCTCTAAATTCTCTTTGACAAAGAAAGGCTGTTCATATTATACTTTCTAAAAAAAAACAACAATGTTATAAAACCGTCTGGTGTTTAAAGCTCTTCATAATCTGGCACCTTCTAATCTGTTCAGTGTTCTTGCACCTAACTCCCCTCCATGTTCTCTGTGACCCAAGAAAATTGGCCTCTTTTTTTGTACCTAGAATAAGACACTCCCACTTCTAACTGAGCATTTTCACCAGTTGTCTCCTGTATTTGTAATGTCCTCCCTTCTCGTCTCTACCTCCTTGCTTTCTGACTTCTTTCAGGTCCCATCTAAGGTCCCATTATCAGCAAGAAGTCTTTCCAATTCCTTCTTAGTGATAGCACCTCACTCTGTTGATATCACCAATTTATCATATCTTATATCATATCATATCACATCACATTACATCATTCTACCTATCAACTATCTATCTATCTATCTATCTATCTATCTATCTATCTATCTATCTATCTATCTATCATCTATCTATCTTTCGTCTATCTATCTTATTTGTACATAGTTGTTTGCATGTTCTCTTCCTCATTATATGGTAAACTTTTACCATTACAAAAAAATGTGTGTGTGTGTGTGTGTGTGTGTGTGCATGTGCGCACACACGCAGGGGATGTTGTAGCTGTTATCTTGGCTATAGGGAAGCAATAATGACTGTTGGTTCTGGGAATTCTGGCTTGAATGATGTCTTTCTTTGGATGACCCCATTCTTAGACCCTACTCCTGCTTTCTGGGATACCCTGGATAGTTATAAATTGGTGGGAATGTAGACTACCAGCAAATACAGATTTGTGTTCTAGGATGAACCATCCAGCCAAGATGATTTTTCCCTTTAATGCCCTGGGGCAATCATCTTCCATATAAGTTTACAAATGGAACCTGTGATTCCTATTCGGTGGCCATGTCAAGCATTAGAAAACTATTATAATGATTAGCCATCATTGGTCATTTCAGAACAAGGAGCTATATTGAGCTATATTTGACAGAGACATCATTCCAGATTAAAGAGCACTGAGTAACCTACAATATGAACGGGCACTCATTTTACAACAGAGAAGCACAATGCTTCTCTGTCTCAGAGAATAGATACTTTATCAGGGGAGTCATATTCAACACAGTGTTGAAGCTAAGAAATGCTCTGTCATGAGCAGGAGTTCAGTTTGAAATAAAGCTAGTTTCCGTCCAACTCATCAGTTTTGGTGCTATTGCACCAAAAGACTAGTGTAGCTCATTCTGTAGACTTTACCACCACATCTCGGCTTTCTTCTCCCTCAGCCTTTATGGACTCCTTCATTCACTGATGAATTCTCCAAAATATTATATAGTCACCTTTTCCCTCATTCACCTCCTGCACTTAGCACAATGCTTAGCACATAGGAGACACTTAACTGCTGATTGACTGACTGAGCTTGTGAATTCCTTCATATTTAGAAGAGTGGGTAGGTTAGGAGGAGAAATGAAGTCTTCATTGTGTAATTTTACTCTCACAATGCATGTTCACATTCATATTTACTGGCTGTATCATAATGCAGTGATAAGAATCAGTTTTATGACTTCAATTTATTTTCAGTTGTCTTGATGTTACTAGATGGATACTTTCTAAAGCTAGACTGTTTGCTTAGTCTGAGGAACCCACATACTAAGAAGGAGGTCAGTTTTTTAATAGGACCTCAATTTCCTAGGACTTGTATCTCAAGTTCAAAGAAAAGTATTCTAATTCATTCTTTGGTGTAATTCAGTTCAACAGGTATTATTTAAGACCTACTCTAAAGTGGCTAGTGTGCAAGGTGCTGGGTGTGCAAAGACAATAATGAAACATTTCTCGTTCTCAGGGAGCTTAGACTCTACTGAAGAGCCGTTCAACTTTATGATCCTAAAAATAAGATCAATTAAAGGTAGAATATGAAATGACAGCCCACATAGGAAGCATTAATTAAATACTTGTTGTTAGTATTCTTGTTCACTGATGTGCTGCATGGATGATTGGTTATCTTTCATTAAGAAGAGGTTTACCTAAGGTGGGTTAGTTAGGCTTATAATCAAATTGGAAACATGCTGGTGTAGTTTTTGGCCAAAGCAATTCTTGAAGACTATCTCTTCTATAGGGGTTGTTCTCTCCTACATTGAAGGGAAGACCCACACTGATAAAATACAAATTCTCAAAGTAATTTATGTGAAGAAATTTTTGACAATGATGGCAATTTAGGTGTTAACACTAGGCTACTTGAATTTTTGAGTGGAAATCTCATCATTCTAAAATCATGTACCCATGGAATAAATTTCCCCAAAGAACTTACCTACATTTTGAAGTTCTTTTCTTTGGAAGATTTATATAATTATCTGTCATTCTGAGGTAGGAAAGTACTTGAACAGCTTTCCTGTTAAATATCTGATAATGTCGTCTTTCAGTAAATTTTGAGATCTCAGGGAATAAGATGTATATTGTTAAGCATCTCATTCTTGTAATTCTTGATTCCCTCTTGGGCTTTACTCAACTTTATTTGAAATGGGAATTTTAAGAGGGAAATTCCCATTGATGAATAGCATACTATAACTGTAATTAATGCTATATTATTCCCAGAACTGATCATGTGAAGTCATTAAACAGAAATGTCATCTTTTTGGAGTGAAGCTATTTTGACGTTTTAAAGAGTATGAATAGTTTATTAAACACAGCTGTTGAATGTTTGAGTTGTCATGAGTCATTAAGGGAAATTTTCTGACCATTGAGACATTAAAAGAGAGACTTGATAGAAAGAGAGGATGAAGTTAGAACAGTGTATAGGAAAGCAATTATTTGTGTTTAGAGCAGGTCTGAAATGATTCTCATGTCATCTTTTTTTTTTTGTCTTCCCATTTCCAGAATGTCTCTCTACCACTTGTTATAGGGACAGTTCTAAATATGGTCTAGTGATTTCTTTGGCTTTAATAAACATTGACAATGGAATTAGCAATAAACACAATGAAAATGAACTCAGACTGTATAATTTTGGGTAGATAAAAGCTTTCCCCACAAAACATCTAGAAGCGAACATTATAAAACTCTACTACTATTTTTATCCAGGCTTTAGATTTCATAATTGACTTTTATTTAATTCTCTGTGTGTGATAATAAAGTCTATTGCCAACAATTGGATTATAGCATTATGTTGCCAAAAACCAAAGTTAAAATTAAAATAAAAAGAAAGAAAAGTAAAAAGGCATATAATGTACTAGAAGTGTGTTTAATATGCTACTTCCCCTCTAGCTGTTTAACTAGGGAAGATATCTCTGACTTCATTTCTTAAGATCTCAGAATCTGCATAAAGAACAGATCTTGCTTCTTTGAAGTGGAAAAAAATTACCCTGATATCTTACCAGCCTTACTCCCAAACATGGGAATTAATAAATAGGTTGTTCAAAATGTTGTATGCTCTACATCTGGATAAACTGGGAGTAAGAGCCAACTTTTAAGGTGATTTTTAATCACAGGAAATATAGAAATTGGTACAATATGTCTTGGCAACTCTCTTGTCACTTATTTATTCAAGGATATGATATGTTGCCCTCCACCTTAATAACTCTACTCTTCACTCCTCGTCTTCTGTACTCCTACATCCCTTAGCTTTTCCCGGGATATCCACTGGACTGAGGTATTATCCTGATGTTTTGTACTTTTCCATATAATTCTGAACCAGAAATATTGCACAGGACTCTATTTTTTTCTAGGTAAAAATTAAAGGTTTAATTTAATTAGCTCCTGCAGCTAATGTGTTTCTCTTTCCAGGGAAGAAAACATTCATTCAGTAATCTGTGGATTTATGAGAGAAGAATTTTGCTTGACCAAATCTCCCCTAAAGTAGTAGTATACTTTGAAAACTCATATGCTTTTAAAAAATGATCAAACAATAATTTTGTGAGCTTGTGCACTCTCATCATCTTTCAGGGAATTATATGCCTGTTAAAATGTATTCTGATGTAGATTGTTTGCAAAAGTGTGTTGTTTTCTGGAGTTTTGTAAATGATATCCCTTAAAACATATACATTATTGTCATGAAAATTTGGTAGAGATAAACAATAAACAAGTTGGTAGGTAGTCATTTATATCCTCTGAATATTTTCTTTTTAGTAGCAACTTTGTCTTCCACTTCCCAGATGCATTCTTTTTACATGCTCAAATTTTGTTGAATTCAAACACAGATCTTCTCCTTGTCTATTTGTGTAATGGGGATCTGACACATATCCAGACTCTATGAAATGGAAGCTTTTCATGTTGAAGGTGTAGGGAGCTGGTTCTGGGAGAATCATGTTAACATGTACTGGAGAGAGATTGTGGAGTATGTGTAGAATTCTACATGTGGTTCTGATTGATTAGCCAATTATTGAAAAAAAGGCTCTTTGGGTGGTTGTAGAGGAATTAAAAAAGACATGTCAGCTTTAGTTACAGTTTTTTGCCTCATTTGCTTCTGCGACATCTTGGTAACTTCTCTGATTAAAGCCTCTAGTGAAGGAAGTGCTGTCTCCAATCTTGGGAGTTTCATGAGTTTGGAAGAGCAAACCACAGGAAATTAGGAATCAGAGTCCAGACAAGGTTTCTCATACAGTGTATCATTGATACCCCATGGAGTAAGAAGTGATCTTTAGGAACAACCTTTAGTGCTTCAGCTCAGGGGAAAAATTCACCTGACAGTTGTGCCACTTCTGGACACAGATAACCTTGCTATATAGCAAGGAACAAATGCTATGAAGGAACTGAACTTAGTCTTGAGCCTGATTCTCCTTTGAACTCCTGCCATCATATTGTTCTCTTGGACAGTAGCATTCCCATAATTTTATAAAAGATATTGGAAGAAAGTACCTTTACACTTTCTTGAAAGATTTTGACTCGGACGACTAAGTGATAAAAACTCTTGATACTTAGAATATATTGAAGTCATTTTGGAATTTTCAGCAAAAATGTTCTGATCCAATGTTTTTCAGTAGAATGTAAACTCTACTTCCAATCTATTCAGTATTATAGCAGAATACTGCAAAATCAAACTGGCAATAAATATTTACATGATTTGAATATCCATGTAGGGTGTGTGTAGGAATACAGACAAAGAGAGTCAAGTGGCAACGCTGAAGAGCTCTGGGTCCTCAATTCTAAAGTGAATTCAGAGAATTTGACTTTGGAGATTCCATGACCTGAGGAAGTAGATGGTGAGAGATGCTGCCTCAGAGTATGTAGACTTGCTCCAGATTCACATTACACTTGCCGTGATCTAGGTGCTCATTTTTTTCTGTTAGTTCCATTTTCAATTATGTATTGGGTGCATTGGGCACTAAGATCTTACAGTTCTGATATTGCCAATATACTCCAACTGATTAAGAAAATATTCTGTTAGATAAATTTTGACTGGTTAGACCCATTGTAACTACATAGTTACTACATGTAACTACATATCTTCTCATTTTTATCATTCTAATTTGGTGCTGATTTCTTCCTTTGTTCTAACTAGTTGATAGGTGGACTAAATGGAGACAACTGGTTTGGAAATGATTACTGCATTATTACATACCAATTGCGTCACATGTGACACTATTTGGCTCTGGCCACATTTAGACTCTTCTGATTCTATCCTTTAAGGGAAAAAAAAGTACATAACACATAAACATAAAGCTTCAGTGTGGTCTAAATGTATCGGTTCTCTTTTTTCCTAATCTTGAATCATATTTTCACTATTATTTCTTTTGTCCACTTTGGCATCAAAATCATCAAATACCAGCATTGATTAATTAGTTTGGAATATCTCATGAAATTCTTAATTGAGTTTCTTGACTTCCTTCTCAGAGGTAGAGAGCTTTATCAGAGGTAACCTTGAGTAGCTTCTCAGATTTTGTATGAAATATTTCTACTTCCTTTATGTCATACGTTGATGTTGACTATCTCTGCATTGTATAACTTTTTATTTTACTTATTGTGAATATGTCAAAGTGAGATGACTACGGATCTTGTGAAGTCGTGTTTAATGCTACCTTTGGACATATGTTGAAAGGAATTCTGTCAACTCCTTTGCCTCATCAAAGAGAACCTATGAACCATCTTTCCATTTAGCTACATTGTTATTATCTTTTCTAGCTTCATTTAAAGGGAAGATACCAAAACTGATATGGTTGATTTTCTCCAGTAGCTGGAGAAGGGAAAAGTAGGGACTACAATTGTGATTTCACTGGCGTAGGGAATTTCCCCTGCTCAGGAAGGTCAGCCTCATGTCTACCCTGATTAGTCTTAGGCAATTTACTAGAACAGTGAGAGGCTAAATGACTTGTCCAGCATCACGTAGCCAGTATATGTGAGCGACAGCCTTGGTCCTAGGTTTTCCTGGCTTGAAGACCAACTCTCTGTCACCACACCAAGTTGCTTCTCTTTTTCAAGTAGCATTTATCATTCAACAAAGACTTCATATTTTGAGTACCAATGATTAAATTGATGATTATGAATGTTTAAAAACTTTGTGATTCTTCATGCATGCCCTCTATTTAAAGACTAAAACTAGGCATTTCAGGTATGATGATAGGCTACAGGTGACAAATATTTTGGTGATATGAATATTTCAGATTCAAGAATTCTTCCACAGACAATCATCTATTCTGTCAATGCAAAGAACTGATTATTGTTAGTACCGGTAAGATTTTTATGAAGTGTTTAATTTAGTCAATATCAGCACAATATAAATCTCATTTATTGCCATTTTCTCCCACCTTTTTTCAATGCTCTTGCTAAATTCATGACCAGAGTTTTTATTTTCAAATCATAGCATTCAACTACCTAAGCTTCTTATTATACAACAATCTTGTTTCATGTGATTCCATCTCTGATTGGAAGTACCTTATTTAGCTACACACTTTCACAACCTCTAAAACAAGAATACCAACAGTACCTGTTTAGCAGTCACTTCACAGGCATCTGACAGAAGTCTAACTTTAATTGTGCAATAATGAGACTGATCAGAAGAGTTCCTGTTTTATGACCAGATTTTTTTGTTTGTTAATTTTGATTTTTCACTGCTATAGTAACTTGATTTAAAGACCAAACACTTTGCAAGAAATTTTCATTAGTTTTAGCAATTATATGAAAAACACTTTGAAAATGTTAACTCATATATTTTGAGAAAACCATACTTACATTTTCTAAGACATAGTATTTATGGAAAGAGCAATGGATTTGAAATCAGAGGACTTAGGCTTGTATACTTAGCCTCAAATGGTCTGGACTAGTTATGTGGCCTTGAGCAAACCACTTAACCTATTTGTGACCCAGTTTCTTCATCTGTAAAATGACATGATTCACATAGTAAACATTTAAATCTTTTTTAGCTCTTAATTCTGCAATCAACATTTCAAACACATGCCTTAAATCAATTAATTGATGAAATAAGCATTTATTAAGTTCTTACTATGTGTAAAACACCATATTAAGCACCAGAGAGAAAAATAAAAGGCATTCATAGGCCCTGTCCTCAAGGAACTTAAATTCAGTGGCATAGTAGTAGTATATAAATTTGTACATTCATGATACATATATTCATTCATATATATATGTATATATATATATATATATATATATATAGAGAGAGAGAGAGAGAGAGAGAGAGAGAGAGAGAGAGAGAGAGAGAGAGAGAGAGAGTAGATGGAAGGTTATCATTTCAACTGGGAGAGAGATTTGGACTAGATATATAGATCTTTAAAACATCAGCACAAAATTATAGTTGAATCCTAGGGAAATGATGAACTAATCAAGTGAGACAGCTTAGAAGAAAAAGAAACAGGGGCCCAAGACGGAGCTTTGAAGGACACCTAGGGTGAAAAGGTACAATAGGAATGAAGATGTAGCAAAGATTGAGAAGGAACTGTTATTCAGGAAGAAAAACTAAAAAAAAACAGTTTCATTTAAAAAAATCTAGAGAGGAGAGATTTTCAGGAGAAGAAAGTGTGTGATGCTGAAGAGGTTAAAAAGAATGAGAACTTTTAAAAAACCGTTAGATGTAGCTATTAATACATCATTGATTATATAAGATATATAACTCTGTATAAATATATACATAATATGTAAAAGCATTACATAAATAATAATGTGATATAGTACATGTTATATAATCTAATACATGATGCACATTTTATATTATATTACACATATAATACAATGTATATATTGTACATATGTAATTTATAACACACATGTATGTGCTGTGTAATATTAAATGTAATATATTATAACTTCTATGTATTGCATGTATGTGTAATGTAGAGTTTATATAGCTATATGTTTGTACATATGTAAGTATGTAGTTCATAGATCTTGGATTGAATACATATATATGTATGCATGTATGCACGTATATATGTATGTGTGTGTATCTAATAGCTATTCCCCAATAGATAAATGGTCAAAGGATATGAACAGTTCTCCTAAGTAGAACTGCAAAGTACTCAAAACCACATGAAGAAAATGCTCCAAAGCACTAATGAAGAATTACCTATCTTTATTCCTTTACTTCCTTTCTTTTGTCTTATTGCCAATTACTAGCATTTCCTTATTTCAAACAATAGTGGGGAGAATGGGCACTGTTGTTTCTTTCTTGCTATGTAATTT
>JAQQSW010017781.1:0-11386 GCA_028646575.1 Pseudocheirus occidentalis | reverse complement strand
TGAGTATCATGAATTGTTGATTGAATCTTTAAGTGAGAAGGGTTTCCCCCTTAGGGAAACCAGGTGATTCTTCTTTTGTTACTTATTTGAAATATTGTATATAATATTGAGAATATTATACTGTGAATATTGTACTGAATCTTGATTTGTAATGGAATAAACAGAGTGTTCACTACTACTGTGTAATCCGAATCTTAAAAGCTGTTCACAGTAGCATTGTTTTGGGAATCTGCTGTTGCTTGGCTTTACACCATTTCCTTCTCCAGTTCATTTTACAGATGAGGAAACTGAGGCAGAGTTAAGTGACTTGCCCAGGGTCACATAGCTAGCATTCAAGGCCAGATTTGAACTCAGGAAGATGAGTCTTCCTGACTTCAGGCCTAGCACTCTATTCAGTGCACCAATTAGTCATCTTTGACAACATATATTACTGTTACTGGGTAAGAGGTAATGTGGCATGAGTACTGGCCTGGGACTTGGGAAAAGTTCCACCTCTGACACATGCTGGATGTTTGACCTTAGGCAAGTCACTAAACCTCTCTGTCCTCTAGGTAACACTGGGACTAAAAGATGCCAACCAATATTGGTGAAGTGAAGGGGGTCTCTAGCCCTTGAATTCTTTAAAGCAATGAAACCACAGATCTAAATTCAGAAAAACAAATTCTGCTATGGTCACCAGGCTAATTATTGTTCTCTTCATCAAGTGGCCCCAAGGCAATTCTCTAAGACCATAAGTTGCATGGGAGGTATTAAGCTATGTTGGAGGAAAGGAGTTTCCACACTGGGATTTATACATAATGATGACATAGCAATAAAATCAGAAACCTCTCTCTGTTCTACCACTCCTCCAAAAAATTACAGAACTAGACAAGATGTTGTGCTATTGCTACAGAGTGGCATTTGTTAATTTCCACCACCAGATAAAAGTAGTTTTGCATTCTGTCATCTCTATCCTCTCTTTTCTCTTATCCCTTGCTTTCCCTCTTCTCACAAGCTAACCCAGAACCAGCCCAAGAATAGTTTAACTATACTGGTAATCCCTGTACATCCTATACATCCCAATTTCCATCTTCCTTCCCACTCCTTCTCTTCTTCTCCCTTTTCTCTTCCTTTCTCTTTCTTCTTTTTTCTTCTTCCTTTCTTTTTTCTTTCCTTTCTTCCTCCCTTCCTCCCACAGGATAGATACTTAATAAATACTTATTTCCTTCCTTCTTTTCTGTATTTTTCCTTCATTTAAAAGCCAATTATGACATTTTGAACTATGTTGTTTCCATTCAAGCTAAGATTACCATTTTATAGCAAAAAGAAAGGTCAACCCCATGGAATTTACTGGAAGTAAATAGGTTTTTTGAAAAGCATTTTAGGGTTCCTTATCTGTTCCACAATTATTAGGAACTGGGCAGCCATTGTGCAAACATGCAAGCTTGGGCATCCTGTAGGTTTTTTGCTGCTTCCACTCAGATCCTGAGGCTGTTGTAAAACCAAGGTAAACATTGGTAGATGCTCAATATATCTTAGGGGATTATGATGAAAGTGTGGATAATTTGACTCAAGTACATGTACTGCTGATGGAATAAAATAAAAACTAATTCTTCTCCAGGACACAGTCTAGACACATCTGCTTTGACGTCTTTTCTGTCATTGGTTTGGCAAAAATTCTATCTGAGGGGGATTGCTTTTGTGCCATCCCCATTGTGCTTAACATCTCTTCTTTCTATGAGCTGGCATTAGGGCCTCTGCAACTGGTGGGGTGGGGACAAAGTGGGATGGCCTGGAGTCAAGGAAATCTTGAGTTCAAATTTTGCCTCTTACTCTTACTAGCTGTGTAAATGTATAGGCAAATCACTCGATCACTGTCTCAGTTTCCTCAGCTATAAAATGGGAATAATAATAATAGCATCTTACCCCCTGCCCCATGTTATGAAGATGAAAATGAGGCATATATAAACTGATTAACACCAAATATGAAAAATAGTAGGCACTTAATAAATACTTATGACTTTTCTTCCTTCCTTACTACCAAAGTTAAAGCAATAAATATTGGTGACTAAATGAATATGAGAAGTAGAGGGCAAAGGTGGCTCTGAAGCAATGAGCTGAGATGCCTGGAGGTATCTCATTAGGTGGTATCATTAACAGAAATAAATAAAGGAAGGAAAGAAGAAAATTTGGAAGAAAAAGAGAATGATTTTGTTCTGAGACATAAGTCTGATATGTCAGGAGGATACAGGATCAAGGAATTGAGATTTAGGTTCATGGAATTTAGATTATAGATTTATGGCCACAAATCATAGGATTTAGGGTGTTAAAGGACCTACAAGGTCATTTCTTTCCTGCTTCTTCTCCTAGACCAGTCGCCTCCTTCCTTTTCTCCTTTGCTGTATCTCCTTTAGGTCATGCCCACTAAACATTGCTGTCTCCAACGTTCTGTTGCAGGCCTTCTTTTCTTATCTCTCTATACCATTTTGTCTGGTAATCTAATTAACTTTCAGGGATTTAATTATTGTCTCTATGTTGATCATTTCCAGATCTATATATCCAAGCCCATCTTCTGTCCTAACCACCAGACTCTTCTCTCCAACTACCTATGGACATCTTGCACTGGATGTCCCACATACATCTCAACAGTTCCAAAACTCATCTTCCCTATTCCTAACTTCCCAGTTACTGTCAAGAGTACCACCATAATCCTAGTCACCCAGGATCAAAATGTGGGTGTTATTCTCAGCTCTTCACTCTCTCTCACTGCTGCCCCCCATATCCAATCAGTTGTCAAATCATTCCATTTCTACCCTTATAACATCTCTCACATAGGTACCCTTTTCTGCCCTGGCATTGCCACCACCCTGGTGCAGACTCTCGTTGCCTCACTGGTAGGGAATAGCCTACTGGTGGGTCTGCCTGCCTCAAATCTCTCCCCACTCCAATCCATTCTACACTAACCTGTCACACAGATTTCCCTAAAGCTCAAATCTGACCGTGTTGCTCCCTCTCCTATCATTCAGTAAAACCCAGTGACTGCCTCTCACCTCCATGATCAAATATAAAATCCCTTGTTTGGGTCCTTCATCATCATCACCATCACCATCATCATCATCACCATCATCATCATCATCACCATCATAATCAACATCACCATCATCATCATCATCATCATCACCATCATCATCATCATCACCATCATCATCATCATCACCATCATCATCATCACCACCACCATCATCATCATCATCATCACCATCATCATCATCACCACCACCATCATCATCATCATCATCACCATCATCATCATCACCATCATCATCATCATCATCATCATCACTGCTAGCATGTATATAGCATTTTAAGGTTTGGAAAGTGTTATACATATGTTACCTTATTTGATCCTCACAATAACCCTCGGAGGTAGGGACTGCTGTGATCCATATTTTACAGGTGACAAATATGACGCAGATAGAGGTGGAGTGGCTTGCCCAGGGTCATATGGTTAGTGAATATCTGAAGCTAGATGTGAACTGTGGTCTTCCTGACTCTATGTCTGCCTCCCTAATCTCCTCTTATCCTTCTAGTCTTTTTATACCATACTCCCCTCAATATTCTGCCAACCAGTGACTTTTGCTCCTGGCTGTTCTTGCACAAGACACTCCATCTCCTGATTTCATGCATTTTCACTGGCTGTTGCCCATGCCTGGAATTCTTTCCAGATTTATCTCTGCCTCCTGGCTTCCTTCAGATCCTGAAGTTAGAATTCCAACTTCTATATGAAATCTTTCTCAGTCCTACTTAATACTAATGTCCTCAACTGGTGATTATTTTCAATTTATTCTGTATTATCTTGTTTGTACACAGTTGCTTACATATCATTTCCTCCTTTAAACTGTGAGCTCCTTGAAATCAAGGACTGCATTTGGGGGTTTTGTTTTGTTTATGCCTTTCTCTTTATCCTGGGGTCTTAGCATAGCCCTTGGCATTCAGTAAGTGCCTAATTTGTGTTTTGTTTATACATTACAAACATGCACATCTCTGAGATGCAAAACCATTAAGCAAAACTAACAATACAATGATCTTATCTGAAAGTACATGCAACAGCCCACATCTACAATACCTCCTAAAGTATTTACTTTTACATTTGTTTAGTTAATAGAAAGTATTTTTCTCTTCCTGTCACCCCCATTCCAATTTATAAAAAAGAGAAAAGGAAAATGAATTCTCTGCAACAAATATGCCAAGTCAAGCAAAACAAATTCCCTTGGTGGTTGCATACAAAAATGTTAGCGTCTCATTTTGTGCCCTAAATCTAGTGCCTCTTTCATAAGGTGAGGATCGCATTTCATCATCAATTAGAATCACAGGTGCTCATTTCTTCTTACAGCTTCCAGTGTTGTTTACCTGTACAATGCTGTTGTTGCTGCATAAATTGGGTTCCAGGTTGTATTAATTTCATTCTTTATTAGTTTATAAAACTCTTCAGAATAATTCATTTTTGTAATCTTGATGTTACAGTAGAAGTTGTTGTTCTTGTTCTTATTTCACTTTGCATCAGGTCATACAGGTCTTTCCTGTCTTTGAAATTGACTTTTTCTTTATTTCTTACAGCACAGCTGTGTTACATCACACTCATTTAACACAGCTTATTCAGCCATTCCTCACTTGAAGAACCTCCCTTTTCTCTCCAGTTTTTATGCCACCAAAAAGAGCTGCTATAAATATTTGTGTACATAAAGGACGGATCTAGTCCAATTCTCTCATTTGGAGAAAACGGAGACTTGGAAATCATTTAGATCTAGTTTCCTTAGCTCCAAATCCAGTGTTCCTCTGGGCAGAGAAGTTCAGAAATAGTTGGAAATGTAGGTATAGAACTTGGAGCTTGGTGGAAGGTCAGTTCTGGTGAATCTAAGTTTCTAATTGCACTTCAACGTTTTAACGACTCTGTTCTCATCATTGTTGGTATTTCTTCCATCAGTACCCATCCATGACTTCCCATTAAAATCCAAATGTCAGTAGTAATATTAATTTATGTTCAGCTATTAACACTTTAGCATGGCTATCCATTTATCTAATTAATCTAATAATGACAAGTAGTTAAGAGCAAAGCCCTATGCATATGAGACATAGGATAAGTTAGGTATTCTCTGTGGAAGGACATGGGGCACACATAGAATTCAGGGGTGTGCCCCTTCCAACCTAGCCTCACTCTCCCTTTCTAGCTTCAGTGGACATTACTTCCCCCTCCCTCACTCTACAAACCAGTCAAAGTGGACTTCTCAGCCATGACACTCCATTTCCCATCTCTGTTATTTTGCACTGGGCCCCCTATGTGTCTGGAAGACACTCTTTTCTTATTTCTGCCTCACAGAATATTTCTCTTCTTTTAAGATGCAGCTCAAGCACCATCTCCTATATGAAGTCTTTCCTAATTCCCCCCATTGTTCGTGTTCTCCCTCCCAAGTTACTTTGCATTTAACTAAGATGTATGGGCATGTACATGTGTGTGCACACACACACATTAAAACTCTACTGCAGAGAGCACAACTCTGATGGACTGGCCACATTGCTCAAATGCCAAATGAAAGCTTGCTTAAAAGACTATCTCACAGAGAATTCACACAAGGCAAGTGCTCAGACTGAGGTCAGAAGAAGTGATACAAGGACATGCTCAAGGTCTCTCTGAAGAACTTTGGAATTGATTGCATGGCATGGGAGACACTGGCACAGGACCACCCAGCAAGGCATACCCTCATCAAAGAAGGAGCTGTGCTCTATGAGCAAAGCAGAAATGAAGTAGCTCAAAAGAAACATGAGATGCACAAATTTAGAGCATCCACCCCAAACATTCACAAGGACTATTTGCATCTGACCTGAACATTCTGAGTCTGTATTGGTCTGTAATGTTGTAATTTGACTCTAACATAGTGAAGTCACTTTAGTTCTCTTTGAGAATAAAGGACAAATATATAGGCATACATACACATATATGTGTGTATATGAAGGAACCCAGCAAATATATATACTAGCATATATGTGTGTATACATACATTTATACACACACACACACATATATATATCAGTTATTGGTCACTATAAGTAAACATATATGTATGTATTGTGTGTGTACATATGTATGTATGTATATATTTCCTGGATCCCTTCCTCTTTTGTTAGAGGCCTTTTGCAAGCTGAAATCCATCTCTGATGTTTCTGGAGCAACCTTCCCTGAGAAGCAAAGAAGGGGAAGGATAGCTATTCTCTGGGTCCCATTCAGTCCTTTGGCTCTATTGTCTGAATCACTATGGCATCTAAGTAAATATGAGAGCATAGCATTCTCCCAAATGTCAAGAACAGGTTTAGACATCCCCACTCTCCCACTCCCATCCCTTGCAGACTCAAAAGAAAAGAGCAAAGTCATTAATGACATCACCAAGAGTTTTCTTCATTCTGTGGGTTAGCATTCCACAGAACTATTTATCCTGCTCTTTACATAAAATTCCCTGGAGAAGTACATTGAACCGAGATATCAATAACCACAGGTATTAAGAGAGAAGCAGCAGCATTCTGAGAGAGTGACTACACCCTGCACATCAATCTCAGAAGGTGGTGAATTGTTATGGGACTTTTGCTTGGAAGAAAATGGGCTGAACTCCATGATATCTGCCCCTCGGAGAAGCCTCATGGAGCCACTAGCTCACCTTCAATTTTCAAGCTGCTAATTTCTTTCATTTCATTTTTCCCTCAAAGTGCATAATTGTAGTATATTAAAATGGGTAGCTATGTGCACAGCTCAGTAATCATCCATTGATTTTATTATTGTCTCTTTTTCTACCCCAACCAGGAGCGATGTGCCAGATGCCTGCTTTATTCTCTGCCCTCGTACTTCCTCTACATAGAACAAATGTTCCTTTCACTTCGATTCAAGCAGAAGATTGCCTGAGAAGGGGAGATATGGCCTGTCATCCATAAAGTGATCTTTAGCCTGGAGCAATTTTCACATAAAGGTGAGGGGACTATAGTTTAACTGTCTAGAATGAAATTCATTAGTCCTTTGTGTTCTATGGTGCCAGTTTTGAAAGGTAGAGAAGCACTTTGGTATGTGGAAATATTGCTGGCTCCCCCATTTTAGCTCCCTTTTATGAACTGTTTTTTCTCTTAGAACATAAGCTCCATGAGCTCAAGCACTTAGAACAGTGCCTGGCAAATAAAAAGCAACAGAACCTGGGTGCAAATACTGTCTCCAGTATTTATTACCTAATTGATCTGTGGGAGGTTATTTAACCTGTCTTGGTCAGAGTATCCTTCTCTGTAAAATTCAGGGGCTAGACGGAATGACTTTTAAGGTCCAAATCTAAGTCTATGAGGGAAGGGATGCTAGGAGGTAGAGGCCTAGGGGTGGGTGCTCTTCACTGAACTGCAATTTCAGACCTTGGTCAAGATAAGATAGTGGAACAAGTTCTGTCTTTAGAATCAGGTTCAAATTCACCTCTACAATTCATGACCCAGGAGCTTTAATCCACTCAATTTGGGTATATGATTAGTGATCATATCAGCACAAACTCACATGGCCCCACTATATAGCCAACCCTCTGTCTTTTGTACTTTTTTCCATCAGACTTTTTTTTGAGGAGGGAAGGCAAGGCAATGGGAGTTAAGTGTCTTGCCCAAGGTGACACAGCTAGTAAGTATGTCAAGTGTCTGAGACTGGATTTGAACTCAGGTCCTCCTGACGCCAGGGCCGGTGCTCTATTCACTATGCCACATAGCTGCTCTCTATTTTGTTTTTTCTTTTGTTTTTTTTTCCAGAAAGAATTTAAATAAATATATGTTGACTGATTATTTTGTCCACAGACAATATTGCCTTAAGGAATAGACCGCCAGACTATAGTCAAAGAATGTGACTTCCTACCTGTTCAAAGATTCTGACTAAGGATCCTTCAAATAAACAGTAATGCTATTCTTTTGGGTTGACCATCTGAAGATGGACCTAGCCTTTGACAAAATTGTGAAGAAGGCAGTTGGTTTGTAGCCTGCTCCCCATATATTCCAACCTTTCCTTAAATGCTCCTTTTCCCCACAGCTGCTCTCAGTGCTCCCCTTACTGGCCCTAACTTTCCTGCAGCCTCACTGCCCTACCACCAAGCCTGTCAATCAGTGACCAACAAGTATTTCTTAAGCATCTGCTATGTTCCGGGCACTAGAGATACAAGTACATAGAATGAAAAAATCCCTATTGGAAAGGAGTTTATATTCCATTAGGAGAAACAAAATTCGTGTGTATAATTTACCACTAGAGGTAATGCATGTGATTGTTAGGAATTTGAAAGAGAGGTGCATATGGGACACAGTGAGAGAGAGGACAGTTTTATTGACAGTGTATCAAAGGAATTAAACTACGTTGTAGTTTAAGGACGATTTTTCCTATTTCTTCCTCTCATAAGTTGACAGATGAATTCTTTGCCTTTGTCATAAACATTTTTATTGAGGTCATATGAATGTATGACAGAGAATCTTTGCAGGAAGAAAACATGATCTCTGCCCTCTGGGAGCTTATAATCTAAAATCTTTAACTCATTCTGTTTTCAAGTTGTTTAAAAAAAAATAACGGTTGAGGAGAGCAGAGTACGGCAGACTGGGAAGAAGCCCCAGATAGCCAGCAGACTCACCCAGTGAAAGGGATTTGCAGCCATCTCACCACAGGACAGAGGATCATTGAACTGGGTAGGAAAAAACTTGGGGCCCACAGCAGGATCATCAGCCTTCCCTGGGACAACCTGGATGTTCAAAATCATACACCCAAACACCCAGATGCCAAGATGGAGGAATAAGGTTTAGTTGCTCTGATCCCCCCTCCTTGACCCAGAAAAGTCCAGAGGTAAATGTCCTACCCAGAGTAAAATCTTGAATTAGTGGAAACAGCCTCAGGCCTGGGTGTAGCTGAGGAAAGGGGAAGGAAGACAGTAAGGAACCTAAGCCCAGGAGGGTAGAGCCAGCAGGCCCTAACAAGGACTGCTGCCTGGCCCTTTAGCTTCCAGCTATTAAACCTACCTAAGCTGTAGCCCAGAGACACAGAGGTGGAAACCTGAAGGAGCCAGACCACCCCAAGCCCATACATTACTCTATAAGCCTCAGGATAGCTCAGGGGAATCATTGAGAGTCCTGGTTTTGGCCTCAGTCCTCACACTCAGAACTTACAGCTACCAAACCCCTACCTCCCAGCCTGAGGAGCTGAGTACTTCAACACCGCAGAAGGGGATAGCCACTCTAAAAATCCAGGACATAAGTGCTCACAATGGGGAAAAAGGAAACTGCAAAGGCTAGGATCATCAAATCTTTTTATAGTGAGCAAGAACAACCAAATTCAGAAGGCAACACAGACTCTATACTCACACTGGAGACCACAGAAGGAAACATGAATTGGTCTCAAGCCCAAAGAGCCTTGTTGGAGAATCTCAAAAGAGATTTTTTAAATGAAATTAGAGAGGTAAGAGATAAGTTTAAATCTACAGTGACCGAATTGGAAAAAATCTCACTGAAGAAATCAAATCTTTAAAAAGTAAAATTGGAGAACTAGGACAGGAGGTTCAAAATCTAACTGGAGAAAACGCCTCCCTAAAAATGAAAACCAAACATATGGAAAAGGAACTCCAAAAGCTAATTGAGGAAAATAATTGACTAAAAATTAGAATCAGACAAATTGAACCTAAGGACTCTATGATGCAACAAGAGTCAGTCAAACAAAACAAAAGATTGAAAAATTAGAAGCGCAAAATATCTCACTCAAAAAACAACTGACCAGGAAAACAGATCCAGGAGAGATAACCTAAGAATTATCGGTCTACCAGAAAGCCATGATGAAAAAACCAGCCTAGGCAATCCTCCAAGAGATTGCCAAAGAAAACTGTCCTGAGGTCCTAGAATCAGAAGTAGAAATGGTTAGACAGAATTCACCAATCTCCTCCTGAAAGAGATCCCAAATTGAAAACTCCAAGAAATATAGTAGCCAAATTCCAGAGCTACAAAGTCAAAAAGAAGATATTGAATGCAACCAAAAAGAGGCAATTCAAATATAGTTGAACTACAGTCAGGATGATACAGGATTTAGCAGCTGCTACATTAAAAGATCAGAGGGAATGGAATGCGATATTTCATAAAGCAAAAGAGCTAGGACTGCAACCAAGGATCAACTACCCTGCAAGACTGAGCAATTTTTTCAGGCAAAGAGATGGTCATTTAACAAAATAAAGGGCTTCCAGACTTTCCTCACGAAAAAGCCTGAGCTCAATGGAAAATTTGACCTCCACTTACAAGACCGAAGAAAGACATAAAAAGGTAAACAAGGAAAACATACACTCACACATACACACACACAGATCCTCACACATGCACACAACTTGGGACTCAATAAGAACAAACTGTGTACATTTCTTTATGAGAAGCAGATACCTGTCAATACTGAAATTTGTTTAAGTCTTGTGACACTTAAAAGGGATGTACACAGATCTTTCTGTGTGAGTGTGGGTATAATTGAACTAACCTGAAGATTAAAAAAAACCTATTAAGGGGGAGAAAGGGATTGTAATGGGAGAATAGGAAAGGTAGAGGCAGAAGATGGTAAAATATGCCTCAAGAAGAGGCATAAAAACATACTAAAGTGGAAGGGTGGGAAGGAAGGAGATGAGCATCATATGATCGTTACTCTCATTGGTTCTGACATAAAGAGGGATCAATACAAATGGCAAAGTTTAGATTCTAACATTAAAAGACACAAAAATTCCTAATAATAGAGGGGAAACATGGAGGGAGAGGAGCAATGTATGAAATATAATAACATTGGTTTGGGTTCAAGGAGGGAATAACATAATCTGTTAAGAATAAAAATTTATTGTTCCCTACAGGCAAGAGGAGGAATAAGGGGGGAAAGGGTGTAAGAAGGGGAGGGTAGTCAGTAGGGAGGGAAAGAGTAGCAAAGGGAAAGGGTAGCCAAAGAGGGGGGAACACAGGGAGGGAATACTGAAGGAGGTGGTGGTGAAAGGGAAATTTTTTAAGGAGGGGAAGGGGAAAAGGAAGGCATAAAGATATAAACAGGGGAGGGAATAAGATGGAGGGAAAGTCACAGATAGTAATCATTACTGTGAATGTGAATGGGATGAACTCTCCCATAAAACAGAGGCAGATAGCAGAATGGATTAAGAACCACAATGCTACAATATGCTGTCTACAAGAAACGCATCTGAAACAAGGGGAGACACACAGGGTAAAGGTAAAAGGATGGAGTAGAATATATTATGCCTCTGCCAAAGTAAAAAAAAGCAGGGGTAGCAATCCTTATCTAAGATAAAGCCAAAATAGATCTAATTAAAAGGGATAGGGAAGGAAACTACATCCTGCTAAAAGG
>JAQQSW010017780.1:0-11386 GCA_028646575.1 Pseudocheirus occidentalis | reverse complement strand
CTGGATTTAGGAAGGTCTTGGTTTGAATCCCACCTGTCACAAATCAGCTCTGTGACAATGGGTAAGTCACTTAAACTCTCTGAGTCTATTTTCTTATCTTTAAAGCAGCTATAAGAATAACTGTGCTATCTCCTTCTCAGGGTTGTTGATAGACTCAAATGCTGTATGGAAATAGATTTGGAAACCTTAAAGTGCCACATGAATAGAAATGGTTATTATTGTTTCCATAGTACTCTCATCATTTAAAAATGAACATTTCTTTAAAATGATTATTGTTTTGTTTTGTTAGAAAATGTCCACTTCAAGGTACTTAGTTTTCAAGTGGTACATATTGATGGTGATGACGATGATGATTGTGACATGCTCTAAGCATGATTGATTTAAACATGGAATCACAATAGAAGATGAGATAAATACAAAAAGTAAGACTGAATAGAAGAATCCAGAAGGAACTGGGAATATTGAGAAATTCAAAGTTCAACTCCTCATTTTGTTGCAGGGTTACTGTGTGATCTTGGCAAGTCACAAGCTCCATTTGTCTTGGTGTTCCCATCTGTAAAATTGTGGTCATTAGACTTGACACTTCGTTTCTTAAAAGGTGATGTTATGAGGATGAATAAGGTAATGCTTTGTGGTAAAATGCTTTGAACTCTTTAGAAGAAAGGTGCTAGATAAATACAAAGTATTAACTCACATGAAAAATAGCTGGGATCACCTAAATACTGCTCCTCAAAGGCACAATCAACTTCTAATCTATTTTTTTCTCAATGTGGAAAATTTCTTATATTAAAAGAAATGATGTTCATCTATTGATTGGCCAGTATATCATTGCCTTTCTTTATTATGGTGTCACTAACACACTCTTAAAACTCAAATAGTTATCAAACACCCCATTAATCTTTTGCTTCTCTAGACTAGAAACCTTGGAGTCATCTTTACTTCCTCTCTCTCCTTTGACCTCCTTGCCCCCATCCCTGAAGTCTTTCTTGTCTTTCTAAGTCTTTCTTGGTAATATTTCTCCCACATTCTCTCCATTTCTATTGTCACAAAACTGGTCCATAATACTCTTGTATATAGGTGGTTATAGGGTTTCTTGTCAGTTTCCAAGTAAGTCTTTTCCCTTTTCTCTTTGTTTATTCATCATGCTCATCTTAGGTATGTTGGAATTCTGCTATTCCCCCTCTAAGAACTTTGAATTGGAGTTCACTGACTTTTTTCATAGGCAATAGCCTTAAAAGACTCTAATAAATTTTAAATACTTCTGGTCTCATCTTCAACTGTCTTCAATAAATTTTGAAAAGATGACCTTACCTTGAGTGAAACTGAGTTCTTTGCCTGTACTGGGAATTTGAAGATCTTCCCTGCCCCTTAATTAACTCAAGGGAATTTGAAGATTTTCTTTGACTTGAAGATGTTCCCTGCCCCATAATAGGTCAAATGTAATCACATGGAGCCTGTGGTGTGAGGAGCTTGCTGAAGGGTGGAGCAGAGCCCAAAGGAAGCTGGGAGTCAGAGCAGAGTTAGAGGGAGGAGAGGACACAGACAAGGAGATAGCTAGGCTTGTGAATGTTTGTGGGAAGGATAAAGGATGGTGTGGCTTCCTGCTGGGTTATGATGTATTAAATTCTTTGTTACTGTGATGGATTTGGCTTTCTGGTGTTGGGATTTGGTTTTCTGGTGTCTGAATAAATGTTTTGCTTCTGTCTTCTATACGGAGAGTCAGTTATATTTTGCAATTGAGAACTATGTTGTCATATTTATAGTTGTTGCTGGTTCTACACTGCCCTAATTTGAACTGACATCTTTTGTTATTGTTGTTCTAGGCTAAAGAGCTCATTTACTCTGTTATAGTATTTGCTATATTCTAATCTGTTTAACTTCTTTGATTTCTATTTTCTGTTTTGCTTGGATCAATAAATTTATTGACATTAGCTCTATGTGACATTATTTTGTATAACCAGCATTTGATGGGATTAAGCTAGCAAGTGTAAGCTAAGAATTACCCTTCCCCTTAAAAGTGATTTGAGGTAGTGTTTATTTTATCCTGAATTTGTACTCCTATACCCCAACTGATATTTGAAGTGATTTGGTAGATAGGTATAATTCTTGCCCAGTACCCATCTTGGAGACTAGAGAAAATAATGCCCAACATTCGCAATGCTCCTGGGAGGTGCTTGACTCTCCGTTTTCCTCACCCCAAGGTGAGTAAAGCTCATGACTTGCCAGAGCTCTGACTCTCCTAAATCCTATTCATTCGTAAGTCAAGACATCATCCTGCTGATATTGCTGGTCCTCTTTGAGGATGAAGGATAAATAAAAATAATCCCGAGGTAGCTCATGCTGGCATTTCAGAAAATATTCTTAATCCTCCAACCCTCCACAGAGGTAAACCAGAACTCATATCATATCTATTCATGTCACCCACAAGCCATGTTTATACATTTAAGACAACCCATGTGGACATAACTATCTTATATAAAGAATAAGAAGGAATTCAACAGGGAAAAAAGGGGGAAAAACATTATAGGTATAAGGAACTTTATGAGAAAAGGCCTAGAGATGACAAATGCAAGATATACTTGGGGTGGGGTGTGAAAGAAGTTTTTTGTACTTTGCAACTAGAAGGAAATTCAACTTGTCAGACCAAACACCTCCTGCCAGGCTTATGGATTGAAAGGTCTTCTAAAACAGAATCGCAGAACTTTAGAACTAGAGGCGTCTTAGAGATCATTTTTTCTAAACACCTTGTTTTACAGAGGATTAAAATTTAGATTTAAAGGTGGTGGGGGAAGTGATTTTCCCAGGGTCATACAAAATAGGCATAGAGCTGTATCTTAAGTCTAGTTTTCTTGACTTCCAGGCCAGAACCTTTTCCACCTTTCTACAAACAATGGGACTCCTGTCCAATCACAGGAGATTTTAAAGCAGTTCTGCTGATTCAAATGAAAGTTGTTCAGGAATTTGAAGAACCATAAAATATTGCAATTATATACAACACCCAGAGGGTTAGTCTGTAAGCTTTAAAAGGAAATCACTAGAATGGTCTCAAAAAACTAAACATCAAGATAGTGAATCTAGATAAAAAGGGGCATTCTAGTTGGGAGTACTCAGTAAAGTGTTGTTGACTAATGTGGCTTTCATGAACTCATTTACTAATGTACTTCAGGAACATTTAGAGGAAGTCAAGAGAAAAATAAGTCCAGTACAATGCAGATGAATTTATCATTAAAGAGAAGCAATAATCTTATGGCAGGAATGTAGGACAAAGATTGATAGCTCTGTCCCCATCCCTTCCAGTGTGGCTAAGTGATTCCTAGGGATGATCAAAGAAAATTCCAAGATAACTCCCAATGGTTCTGGTACTAGTTAAGAGGGGCAGGATAGGAAGTGAAAGAAATTTATTTGCTGCAACCTAAATATCAGGGTACCCAGATAAATGTCTTATTGTGGTGGGGAAATAAATAAAATAATAATAATTTTTTTGGATAGCTATCTATGGTTCCTTTTTTTATGCTGGTATGGGCATAGACATTGAACTAACAAAAGAGCTGAAAAATATGTTGATTAGCCCCAGGCATGCTAGCTAGGCAGTCTCACAGAAAGAATGACAATTTTTTTTTTTTTGAGAAAGAAGCTTTAGAAGGAGTTCAGCGCTCCAGAGGGTGGGCAGTCTAGTCAAGAAGTAGCAGCAGCAGAAGCAGGTGAATTTCAGCAGGTGTCATCTCTTTAGGGAAAAAAAAGCTGTTTTACAGTCAGAGAGGAGTAGTTGCGAAGGTAGAATGAAGAATCAGTGAGGCATAGTTATTGGCTGGAAGATGGACCTATGAGAGAGCTTTTGCAACTGAGATGCAATCTTGTAAACATCAGACATCTGAGGAATTTATTTCTCCCCCGGGTAACGTGGGAATCAGGGAGAATTGTGTGTATATGCAGATTTTCCATTGTTACTAATTTTGCTCTTCTGTCCTAATTTAAAATTTTGTTCTTTGGTTTATGATTTCTGGTGTGTTGTAAAGAATATACTGGCTGAGGTGGGGTGGGAAGACTTAGCCATCTAATGCATAATTATAATTATCCAAAACATTCCCCATTGAACCTGGAGTATCAAGGTGTTCCAGATTTGAATGGGACCTGTGCTACATACAGCAAGATTACTGACAACATATGGAGGAAGTCATACATTCAACTCAATTAAGTAGATTTTTAGTTTTCCCCCCTGCCCTCCACTCCAATCTTACTTGTTGGTTGAATTCAGATACAATATCAAACAAGAACTAAAAATTTCTGTCCCTGTGTCTCACACAAAGACAAAGACAGCCTTCCCCAGTTCTTTATTGAGTCTTCCTTCTGGACACCATGCAGAGCATGCATTGTGGACAATTTTTAGTTAATTAGCCTTTATCTCCAATTACGTTTTCACCTATTCCCCTTGCAAATTTCTAGAATTTGTATTCTGTCCAATTAGTCGATTCTGTTCTAATCTATAGTGAGGGTATTTTCTCTAGAGGATTAACCCTTCCCCTGAAAACCTTTAAATTTTTATGTCGCCTAGCATTAGGTGATTATAACTAGAAAGAATTTCCAATTGAAGATATCAGAAGTTATATTTTTTCTTTCATTGATGCCTTTTGCTTTTATATTGTATTAATTTCTCCATTTACCTCATAATCAATCCCTCATCCTCCAATTGTGGCCTCCCTTGTATCAAGGAAAAAACAGTTAAGAAAATCAACTGAAAGATGACTATATCTGGCAGTGTATGTATGCAACATTTTGCACCTGTAGCCTCCCACCTTTCCAGCATAAGATGGCAAATATCCTTCATCTGTAAAGGGTCTTACCCTGCTTAGGCCTAGATCTCCTAATATGGAGGCACCCTACATCTTGCATATAGTCTCTTTTGATTGCTCCCTAAGTGGAACAGGATGAATCTTTTAAAATGACCAGACTAGGACAGTTTCTTTCTTTTCTGCCACATTCAAAAGGTGAATATTACAGTTCACTTGTAGTGCAAGGTGCCAAGGCAGGATACCTTCCTCATTTCTTTTTGATCTAGGCTCTGAGAAATGTTTCTGTTCTGTGTCATTTGTCTTTCCCACTTTTAAGTGGCAGCTGTAATCTCCACTGCCCTTGGGAGTTTAAGTCAGGGTGATATTGGAGCCTGGATGGCAGGTGGCATGTTGCAGCTGGCCAACCTGGAAGGGAAGCCCTGAGCAGATCGAGCCCAGAGCTGGTTTTGGACTTGGAACTGAGATAGTGGTTTATAGGAACTGAGCTAAGCTATGAATTGAATCCCTTTCACCTCCCCAGAGATTTAGGTGGTTCAAAGGAGTGAAGATTAAGCCCCATATGTTGGGGAGTAAATCGTATATTTATGATTGTGCCTTTTGAAGCAGATATTCCTTTGTAAAAACTAATCTATTAGTGATTAAAAGGAATTAAGGTACA
This sequence comes from Pseudocheirus occidentalis, assembly GCA_028646575.1. Lineage (NCBI taxonomy): Eukaryota > Metazoa > Chordata > Mammalia > Diprotodontia > Pseudocheiridae > Pseudocheirus > Pseudocheirus occidentalis. The sequence continues at coordinate 5,938 of JAQQSW010017780.1, read as the reverse complement.
GATCACCCCCTAAATTTGAGGGAACCTTATCTATTGGGGCTGGAGCCACTGGCAGAGGCTTAGATACACCCAACTCCCTTCCCAGTACTGGAGCACTCTAGGGGAGGGGTGAAATGTAAGCTATGGTTCTAACCTTCCAGGCAATGAGGGTCAGGGTAGTCAGTATTACACATTATTTGACTGAGGTTGGTCATTATAGTTTCTCAGAATCCAGAGGCTTTTTTTTTCATTTACAGAGCATTTATTTTTTTCATTTACATGCTTGTAATCATGCATATTCCTCACCTGGTTCTGTTGAGAGGGTTATAGGTTTTAAATCTTAGAGGTCATTCATGACAACCCCTTCATTTAATAGGTGAGGAAACTGAGGACCAGAGAAAATGAATTGACTTTTCTATAATCATACAAGGAAGTAGGTGATAGAGATATGATTTGAATTTAGGGTTTCTTATTCCAAACCCAGTTAACTTTCCCCTTTATAAAGCATGTTGCTTCACTTATAAAGGGAAATTTTCTACAAATACTGAAAATAATGACATTCCTTTCTTCTATAACAATCAACCAATTCCTATTTATTGAGTTCATAACTATGTGTACTGTGCAAGGTGGTATGGGAAATTGACACATGTATGAAAGAGATAATTTCCAGTCTGGGCTTGACTAAGGAGAAATAGAACAATGGCATTTATCTTTAGGAACATGGTACCTGAAATCTTTACTTTCAGCAGCACCTCTTTTGAATGAAAACTTTTTTATAATTGCTTTTAGTGCTATTCTCACCAATTTTTGTATCCTTGTAGGGTACAAATTCTAAGTGGTTTGCAAATGGGCTGAAACCATCCTACTTGCAAAGGAGCTTAGGATTTTAGAATTTGGAGGAATCTTATTTATCACCAAACTTAATCCCCTCATTTTACAGGTGAACAAAGCAAGGCCCAGAAAATTTTACTGATGTGTTCAAGGTCACACAAGAGACTGAGTCAGGATTTGAATCCAGGTCTTTGAGTCTAAATGCCATACTCTTTCTGCTACATTGTTTCTGCCCCCATCAAGCATTAAAATTTGCTAAACTTGGTTCTTGATGAATTTAGAATCATATTGATCACCCCTATCCTGGTTATTTATGGGTTTTACTACTGTAGCAAGTTTGTACTAAGTTTTGTAGCTCAAATTTCCTGTTAAAAAAAGCAGAAACAAAGTTTACAATTCCTCTGACATGCACAACTCAAGTCATTCCCAACTCTTCCCTGGATCTCCAGCGGCCAATGGTCCTCTCTCTATATTTCAGACTCAGTTCTCTCTGGGTTCAGTTCAATTCAATAAGCATTTATTAATGACCTACTAGACTCAATATATTGGCCTATATATGGGGAAATACAATAACAAGAATGAAAACCATACCTTTTCCTTGAAGAACTTATATTTGATTGGAGAATGCAATATGTAAACAAGTGAATGTAAGATTAATTCTAGGAATAGAGACTAGCAACTTGGAGGATCAAGTATAGCTTCGTGGAAGAGGTGGTATTGAATTGCAACTCTGATAAAAACAAAAGATTCTAAGCAGCAGAGGTGAGGAAGGACCCCCCAAAAAGAAGTCAGTGCAAAGGCATGAATTTCAAGCTCTAGACACAGCCAGTAGATGTTTTGTTGAACATTGTAGATAAAATTAGAGTAATATACAGTAAACCTGGAAAGATAAGCAGGAGATGGATTGGGGAAGTCCTTGTAGTTTATTCTAGAAGATTCTTGAGGAAGGAAATGCTAGATTAGAAATCCAGGGATCTGAGTTTGAATCACATCTCTGTCACTTTGACCTTGAGCAAATAATATCACTTAAGCTCTCTGTACCTCAATTGCTTATCAATAAGGCGGATTAGTTGGACTAGATGGCCTCTAATATTCCTTTTATGTTCAAATCTATGGTCCTATGATCATATTATCTTTGATCTTATGATCTAGTGATTTGGGGAACTATGCGAAAGATGAATTGGAGAATGACTGGATGCAGAGTCCAGTGAAGAGGTTAAGTAGCTGACCTACACAAGAGGGGATGAGGGACCTGAGCTAGAGTACTGACTGTGAGTAGAGAGATTGGGACAGTTGTGAGACATCTTTGTGGCAATGGGATTAGCAAGGTTTAATAACCGATTGCATATACTGGGTGAGAGAGAATGAAGAGTGAAGAGTGTTAACTCCAACACTACATCCCCAGCTTTATTATATCATACCCGTGTTTTATTTTTTGCAAGATCACATTTTCTAACCTAAGATGACAAATAAATGTTAATAAATTAATGACAAAATCAAACTATATTTAAAAAATTCAGAGTTGAGAAAAACTTAAATTAAAAGATAGTAATACCCTCAAGAGAAACAAGGGATTTTTCAGGATGTTTAGTCTGGGGAAAGGTAATGCAGAAACGTCTATGGTCAACTGTTTTCGTTCCAGTGAGTTTCCCTTTCTCACCGAACTTCTTGATCTCAGGGATCACCACAAACTTTTTGTTATCAATCTTTTGAGGAATGATTTCTCTACACAACTTAACAGCCATTTCTCCCTCTATGACAAGATTCTTGCTTTCATTTTCTGACTGATATTTCTATAACTCACAGGGAGTGAGACAGTGTGACTCCTATATTATCAACTATACAATATTGCCCTGAACATTTATTGTCTAATTTTTGTAAAGTATGTTAGTAAATTTCCACAGAGTAAAGACTGTCTTCATTTATGATGCCCATTCAAGTGCTCAATTCAGGCAAACTGGTTTTTGGTATCATGTAAACCAAACAAAAATACAAGTTATTTTACAGGAAATTTTAACCTAACAACTTGCACTAGAAATACACTGACAAAATTCCTGTCTTATGTAAATTTTTATAATCACTTTGGAACTAGCTGTTTATAATTTATTTGCTATGTTTATGTGTGTTTACTTTCTGCCAACAATATTAAATGCAATCCATTCAAAATACCATTCTTTGAGCAAATATGGGCCCACATTTCCACTTTGATAGCTTACCTATGATTTACAAATTCAATAATCCTAAGCATAGTTTCTTTTCTATTTAATTGACCAGATCTTGGCCAACACCTTAAAAATTTTAGGGTTGAAGAAAATGCAAACTTTAAAAAAATATGTTTTCATTTAAAAGAATCTCTTGTGGCTGATAACCTATAAATCATGTTTCACTCCAGTATGCTTTTCAATGACTTGAAGAAATACACCAACCTTCCACTAATCCTCCATTGTATTAGTGTTACTGCTGTGCAGTAATATTTTTTAATATGGTACTTTCCTTCTAGGGAAAAATTGGAAAGTGGTACTTAGACTAAAATATAATCCTATCAGTTTTACATAAAATATTGATAAGAAATAAAAATTTAGCATCCCTGGTGTGAATTCACTGGACTGCACGAAATACAAATATATGGATTAAGAAAAGTTAACATAATCCTTTTATGGGAACTAAAATCAATTACACGTCAGCTTTGTAGTATTATAAATGTATTTAGTCAGCATAGAATTTTTCCAGCAGTGTTTCCTGCAGATTGAAATTGACTAACCAGATGTTAAATATTAAATAGAACTAATCAAAGCACGGTTCAAGAGACTTTAAAAACAATGATCAAAGAGAGCTATTTATTACCTGATTCATGTTACCATTGAAATATTGGCTTTATTATATTATAACTGTGTTTCATTTTTGCAAGATCACATTTTCTAACTTAACATGACAAATAAATGTTAATAAATTAGTGACAAAACCAAGTGTATTTTTAAAATTCAGAGCTAGGGAAAACTAAATTAAATGTAAAACTTTATTCATAAAAGAAAACTCCTACTGAGACATCTGGTACAGATAAGATTTCTTGTAATGCTACATATATGTTAAAATAGGAAACCTCATTATGTTATGGTGCTAAGGATGTCCAAGAGGCGATCTCTTTAATTATAGAAAACCTGAGCTATAAGGGACACTGAAAGGTCATCTGGTATAGTCTTTCTACCTTCAGGAAGGTATTCAGGACAGATTATTTATTCTATTCTTGAAGATATCCAGAGAAATGAACAACATAGTCACTCTCACAACAGTTTACTTCAGGGCTTGATCACGGAGACAGCCAAAACGTTTTTTTTCTGTAGAGAGTCAAAATATTTTTTGTAAGCCTATTTTCTTTTGTCTTTGTTCTAAAGATATAGAGCATTTTCTCATAAAAACTCTATGTGCTTGAAGATGGTCTTTCTTTAGTCTTCTCTAGGATGAACAAGTCCTTATTCTTTTAGCTTCTTCCCTCATGAGAAGAGGGAAGTATTGTTAGTATTGTTCTGTTTTTTTCCCCCAAAACAAAGCTTTTTGAGGGCTGATCTTAGAAAATTATTGTGCAATATTACCGCCTGATAAAGGGTCATTAATGAACAAAACACTCCTAAAAAGACTTAATTGGGCCAGAATAGCTAAAAAGTCAGACTACGTCATATTTTATTCTGTTTTTCTGAAAAGGCATTTGTAAATTTCTAGAGGCAGTGGGGTGTGTTGGGGAAAGCACTCACTCTAGGTTCTGGAGATTTGGGTTTGAATTCTGGTTCTATGACCTGTGACTTAGTTCTGAGTATCCTCCTATGTAAAATGAGGAGAGTGGTCCACATGGTCTCTAATGTCCCTTTAAAATACTAAATCTATGATATTATTGTGAGAACAAGGAGCCGGGCCCATCTCATTAGAACAGTGGTTCTCAACCTTCCTAATGCTGTGACCCTTTAATACAGTTCCTCATGTTGTGGTGACCCCCAACCATAAAATTATTTTTGTTGCTACTTCATAACTGTAATTTTGCTACTGTTAGGAATCATAATGTAAATATCTGATATGCAGAATGTATTTAAATTGAACATAACCCACAGGTTGAGAACTGCTGCATGAGAAGCACATCTTCCCAGGACTAACCCCAGTGCACAATGAATGCCTAGCTGCATAATCGGCGGTGGACCTAGTACCCCAAGGTATGTGAGTCTGGTAACAGTTCCTCAAGGTTAGATGAGGGGATCTCATCTAGTTTTTGAGAGACTGCTTACCTGAATAAGCAAGTATTCCCTGCAAACCTGAATGTTTAATCTCTTTTAGGAACTCCCCACATTTTAATTTCTTATCTGAGTCTGTTTTTTTTTTTAACTAAGCCTCCTTGTCTTTTTGCCAGGCTCAGTTAAAAAACTGCATTTGGAAATCCTTATGCATTGGCAGGGATCCATTGGAGAAATTGTGGGTGCTCTATGGGGTAAGGACTCAGGGAAAAATTTTTTTCTGGGCCCTTGATGTGATCACTCTGTTTATACAGGGGTCTCTGCAGAAATTTCACTCTGTGTGAAGGGGCACCTAAAGGAATTTTATCCAGGCCTGCAGGTGGATTATCCTATTCTTTTTTTTTCATTGATTTGTTTGTTTACTTTTGGTTTACAAGATTCAGTTCCACAATCCCTTGAGTTTCACATTTTCTCCCCTCCTTTCTCCTTCTCCCCCCCTCCCCCATGGTGGCATACAATCATGTATAGGATCTGCAAACACTTTTACATTGTACAATAATCTGGTTGTATAGAAGGGTTGTAACCAATGGAGTGAACAATGGGAAAAAAAAAGAAAATCAAACACGAAAAAGAACAATAGCATGTAGATTGCTTCAGTCTCCATTTAAACTCTGTTCTTTCTAGATCTTTCTCTGAAGGTAGATATCTCCTTCCAACCTGAGACTTGTAGAGTTGTCTTATAACTGTGTGTTGCTAAGAAGAGTCCAGTTTATCAAGGTTGGTCGTCACACATATGATGTATCTGTGATTGTGTACAAATTTTTCCTGGTTCTGCTCTTCTCACTTAGCATCAATTTGTATGAACCTCTCCAGGTAAATATGAAGTCCATCTCCTTCCCATTTCTTATAGC
>JAQQSW010017779.1:0-11386 GCA_028646575.1 Pseudocheirus occidentalis | reverse complement strand
AGGTCAGTTTTTTTTTAAGGAGATATTTCAAATTAGCTTCTATTTTTTTCATTCGTTTGGGTCTGTTTAATAGTATCTTGATTCCTCATAAAGTCATTTGCTTCCATATGCTTTACTCTAATTCTGAAGGAATTATTCTCTTCAGTGAGCTTTTGAGATTCTTTTTCCATCTGTCAAATTCAACTTTTTAAGGCATTCTTCTCCTCACTGGCTTTTTGGACCTCTTTTGCCATTTGAGTTAATCTATTTTTAAAGTGTTTTTTTCTTCAGTCAGGTTGTTGACTCTCTTTTCATGATTTTCTTGCATCATTTACATTTCTCTTCCCAATTTTTCCTCTACTTCTCTTCTTTGGTTTTCAAAATCCTTCTTAAGCTCCTCTATAGTTTATAAGAAGTTTACATTTTTCTTGGAAGCTTTTGGTGTGGCAGCTCTGTGTTATCTTCCTCCTTTTCCATTCTTTGATCCTTTTTGTCCCCAGAAAGGAATCTAAAGTTGGACTGCTGAGCTTGGTTTGTTTCCTTTGTCTGTTCTTGTCAGTCAATTAACTTGATTTTTGAGCCACAGTAGATCTCTGCTTCCCAGGGGCAGACCTTTGTCCCAAATTCCTGGGGATTTTGCAGCAGCCAGATGTATTAGAAGGCTGCTGTTTCTGCAGCCCCCACCAGCTTTGGCTCACTGGTCACACACCTCAGGACCACCACCCTAGACCACAATTGTGATCCAGGCACGTTAAGGCAAAAGCACTTAGCCTCTGAATTATTGCTTGGCCCCCCTTCAATCTGCAGGCCAGGAGCTCTGAATCAGCTATGTGTAGGTAGCTGCAGGGCCACTGCTTCTGCTGTTTTCTTGCCCTGGGGCAGTTGTCCAGACTCACACTCTTCCCCCAAATTTAGCTGAGTTCCACTGACCTTTCACTTTTTCCTTATTTCTTATGGTTTGAAAATTCTGGAAACTTCCACTGCTGACAGTGATCCACTCTCCGAAGTCCTCTAGCTACGGCTTGTCCTTATCATGGTGGGGCTAAGCTGTGTTTTCAGGCAGGGCTGGTTTCGGCTCCCAGTGCTCTGTAATGAGCCCTTCCAAATCGACTTCTGTGTCTGCCTTCAGTGGGAGCTTTGTTTCTCTATCATTTTATGAGTTCTGGAGCTCTAAAATTTATTTTGAGTCATATTTGCTAGGTATCTGAGGTGGTTATCAGGGGAGCTGTGGAGTTCTCCTGCTTCTATGCTGCCATCTTGAGAAAAAGAAACTGTTTAATTGGTTTTAATGCTAGCTCTTTTGACCTCTAGAATATCATATTCTAGGAACTTTGATCCCTTAGTGTAGAAGCTGCTAGATCTTGTGTTATCCTGATCGTGTTTCCACAATACTCAAATAGTTTCTTCCTGGCAGCTTGTAATATTATCTCCTAGAACTGGGAACTCTGAAATTTGGCTATGATATTCCTAGGAGTTTTCTTTTTGGGATCTTTTTCAAGAGGCAATTGGTGAATTCTTTCCATTTCTATTTTGTCCTATGGTTCTAGAATATCAGGGCAATTTTCCTTGAGAATTTCTTGAAGGATGATTTCTAGGCTTTTTTATTGACAATGGCTTTCAAATAGTCCAATAATTTTTAAATGATCTCTCCTGGATTTATTTTCCAGGTCAGTGGTTTTTCCAATGAGATATTTCACATTGCTTTCTATTTTTCATTTGTTTGGATCTGTTTAATAGTATCTTGATTTCCCATAAAATCATTAGCTTCCATTTGCTCCAATTTAATTTTAAAGGAATTATTCTCTTCAGTGAGTTTCTGAAAGTCTTTTTCCATCTGGCCACTCTCTTGCCATTTGAATTAGTCTACATTTTAAGTTGTTAATTTCTTCAATATTTGGGAGGATGTCCTTTAGTAGGCTTTTGAGTCAATTTTCTTGCATCATTCTCATTTCTCTTCACAATTTTTCCTCCATTTCTTTTACTCGATTTTCAAAATCATTCTTGAGCTCCTCCACGGCCTGTAACAATTTCATATGTTTCTTGGAAACTTTTGTTGCAGGAGTTTTGACTTCGCTGACTTCTTCTGGTCCCATGTCTTGATCTTTTTAGTCCCCCAAAAAGGATTCTATTGTCTTATAGCACTTCCTCTGTCTGCTCATCTTGCCAGCCAATTACCTCACTTTTGAGCTTCTTGGCATGGTAGATCTCTGCTTCCAGAGTGGAGAGATCTTTATCCCAAATCACTGGGATTTTTGCAAACATTGTCAGAGCTATAAGGAGGGCACCCTCTCTATAGACACTGAAAGCTCTGGCACACTGTCTATACTTCCCAGGACCACCACCCAAGACAGTGATCCAGATCCAAGCAGCTCAAAGCAAGGATGATTACCCTCTGAATGGTCACTTGCTCCCCCTAAGATCTGAAGGCCAGGAGCTCCAGAGGCAGTTTCTCTCTGTCACTTTGTGGGTTCTGTAGCTCTAAAATTTGTTTAGAGTCATATTTTACAGGTATTGGAGGTGGCTGGAGGACAAGCTTATGCCAAGTTCCTGCTTCTATTCCACCTTCTTGGCTCTGCCCCCTTTCATTCCCCACCATAATTCAGTTCTTTACTAGGAATTTTGCACGTCTGTAACTAGTGTTTCTCTTTCATTGAAGCTATGGGAGTTTTTTGAGGCAGGGGACAGAATCTGTCATATAAGTGGTATAAATGATGCCCAGTGAGAAACTCCTTCTACCAGTGCATATCCATAATTGAACTATCTGAAAGCCACGATCAAAAAAAGAGCCTAGAAATCATCCTTCAAGAAATTGTCTCAAGGAAAATTGCCCTGATATTCTAGAACCAGAAGGCAAAACAGAAATTGAAAGAATTCCCCTATTGCTTCTTGACAAAGATCCCAAAAAGAAAACTCCTAGGAATATCATAGCCAAATTTCAGAGTTCCCTGTTCTAGGAGATAATGTTACAAGCTGCCAGGAAGAAACTATTTGAGTATTGTGGAAACACAATCAGGATAACACAAGATGTAGCGGCTTCTACATTAAGGGATCAGAGGTCTTGGAACATAATATTCTGGAGGTCAAAGTAGCTAGGATTAAAACCAAGAATTACCTACCCAGGAAAACTGACCATTATGCTTCAGGGGAAATATGGTCATTCAATGAAATAGAGGATTTTCAAGGATTCTTGAAGAAAAAAACTAGAATTGAACAGAAAATTTGACTTTCAAATACAAGAAGCAAGAGAGGCATGAGAAGATAAACAGGAAAAATAAAACATAAGGAACTTATTAAAGTTGAATTATTTACATTACTACAAGGAAACACAATAATTGTCACTTGTGAGACTTCTCAGCATAAGGACTGTTGAAGGGCACATATATATGTATATATAGGGAAGGTGTGTGTGTGTGTGGATACATATGTGAGTATGTGTATATGTGTGTACATATATACATAGACAAAGGTCGCAGGATCAGTTGAATAGGAAGGGATATCTAAAAATATAGAGGTGAGAGGAATATAATGAGAGAAGGAGAAAGGGAGAGAAAGAATAGGGCAAATTATCTCATATAAAAGAGGTGAGAGAAAACTGTTACAATGGAGGGGAAGAGCAGGAAGGTGAAAGGCTCAACCTTACTCTCATTGAATTTGGCTTAAGGCAGGAATAGTGTACACACTCAACTGGGTATCTTACCTTACAGGAAAGTAGAGGGAAAGGGGATAAGAGGGGAGATGATAGAAGGGAGGGCAGATTGGGGGAGAGGGTAGTTGGAAGCCCACGTTTTGAAAGAGGACAGGATAAAATAGAATAAGTGGAGGGGGGAGATAGAATGGAGGGAAATATAGTTAGTCTTTCACAATGTAACTACTGGGGAAATATTTTGTGTAACTACACATGCACAACCTATATTGAATTGCTTGTCTTCCCAGTGGGAATGGGTGAGGAGAGAAGGGAAAGAATCTGGAAATTAAAGTTTTAAAAACAAATGTTAAAAAGTATTATTTTTGTACATGCAACTGGGAAATAAGATATGCAGGCATTGGGGTATAGAAATCCATCTTGTCCTACTAGAAAGTTAGAAGGGAGATGGGGGAGCATATAAAAGAAAACAGATTGAGGAAAAGGGCATTTGGTATGCTTTCTGTCTGGGTGAGAGGTAAGGGAAAGATGAGGAGAAAATTTGTAACTCAAAATCTTGTAGCAATGAGTGTTGAAAACTGAAAATAAATTTTAAAAAAAGAACTGAATTACCTTGTAGGACCATTGATTTGAAAGATGACCTTCCTTTTCTATTCAATTATTGAGGAAGGAATCCAAAGCACTGAAACCTAGACATATTATCTGGAAGAAATGATCTTAAAATGTGAATGATTTATTGTGGGTACACATGAAACAATGTGTTGAACTTGTCAGAATGATACTTTTTGTTATGAATGACATTTATTCCTTCTGAGTATATGGTATATTCAGAGTGTCCCCAAAGTGTTAGTTCAGTTGTAAAAGGAATACCCTGTATTATTAAAAATAATTATAGGAACAAGTATTGAATATCAGGGGATTTGAAATCCAGTTGATATAGTATGACATCTAGAAACATTTATTTTCTCTAGGCCTGAGCTGACTCACCTGACTCACCTGGATCTCTTCCAGCCCTAAATCTATGACCCTATCTCTTTTGATGGGGCAGAATCTCTTAGCATAAGGAAATTGCTCTACTGCTCAAACTTTAGACTTTTGAGATGCAAAAAGTGGAGTTGTTTAGGGGTTTGAGGAATATCTTAATACTCTTCAAATCACATCATATATTAGCAGTCTATTTGCCATATTCATGCAGCTGGTCCTGTTCCAACATTCTCCATTCTTTATTCCCTTCTCAGAAATATACCCAAAGAAGAGCTCTCAATTCCTAGGGTGGATTCTCACGAGCAATGGCAATTTCTCCTAGAAATTTCGAGTATAATACAGGAGACTAGATTCTATGATCATTTTCTAATAATTAAAGCACTGCCCTCATCTCTTCTGTTTCCTTTCCTAATCATGACATTTTCCCCTTTTAGTCATGTGTGCCTTTTTACCACTGAAGGTGAGGTCCTCATTCCCACTTCATGAATTATTCTCTTCCATTTAATCTCTCCCTTCAAAGAATCTATCCTTAAGGCATTTGACTGATTAATCTGTAAAATGCACAGATGTGTACATGCTATTGTACTGTTCCAAAACCATCAATGACTCACTTTTGCCTAAAGAGGCTAGAGTACTTGACATAAAAAGAGAACTAGATTTAAATTGGCAAAATCCAAGTTAGACTCCCAGCTTAGCCACCTACTAGATGGATGAACCCTGAGCAGGTCAGTTTGGTCTCTCTCAGCCTCGTTTTTTTCTTCTCTATGGCATATGCTTGATACAATTTTATTATGTTATTGTTTTGAGGGGTACAATTTGTAAACTGTAAAATATCATATAAATGTGACATTATTATTACAGAGAAAAGGTCATACTCATTCACGACAGTTAAGGTTCCCTATTGGAGTATTTCAACCTCTCATGAAATGCGTATTCCAATATTCCAAGAAAACTGGACTATCCCACACTATCCTGTTCATGCTTGTCTCTCTCCCCAGAAGGTTTGCATCTTTAGCTGTCAGGACTGAGCAACAACAGTCTAATCTCATTATTTTTGATATAAGAAAAATGTTTTCTTGTTAAAGTACTGTCTGATTCTACACGAATCCATGTGGGGTTTTCTTGGCAAAAATACTGGAGCATTTTGCCATTTCCTTCTTAAACTCATTTTACAGATGAGGAAACTGAGGCAGAGTTAAGTCATTTGCCCAGGGTCACACAGCAAGTGTCTGAGATTGGATTTGAATTCAAATCTTTCTGACTCCAGGTCCAGTGCTCTATCCACTGGGCCACCTAGCTGCACATTAGGAAAACATGATTAAGGCTGTATAAAGAGTAAGTAGAAAAGCTTGAATATGAACCTAAATCCTCTGAATCCAGTTTTAGCACCTTTTCTATTGATCCCTACTGAATCCCAAATAAAGCTTCTTGCTCAAGATTACAGGATCTGTGAATGAGGGATCTAGAATTTGAATTCAGTTCCTATGACCCCAAATCTAGCACTATGCTCTCTTCCTCATTCTTGGTGAAGCACCCTGCATCATCTCTTCATTCTGTTCATTTTATAGTCTCCACACCCATAACCCTCTTCCATCCTGCATTTTCCTTTGACTCCCAGTCCTTCTAATACTAGCTCTCACTAGGAGGGAGGACACAGCTTGCAGAGACTCTGTCCCTACACACAGGCTGCGTGAATGGGCAGGAAAGTGCTGACTCTTGTAACTGCTTTTAGCAGCAGGCCTGCTGTGGAAGGGAATTACACTGAGGATAGCAGTGCCAAAAGGCAGCAGGGTGCAGTCTACTTAAGGAAAAAAATCCTCTCTGAGGAAGCCACAGTTCTCTCATCCCCAGCTGTGCTGGGAGGGGGCCACTCTTTCCTTTTATGCAAAGATGTTGATTATCTATCAAGCTGATGTGTTTGCCTTACAGATTGGCAGAGGGGCTATGGGAGGAGGCTGAATTCACAACCTTCTGGGAACTGCAAATTAACTGTGGAAGAGCTGCTGGGGCTCTCCAGCTTCCCCTTGGTCAGGCCCATCTGCCTTTGCTCCATAAGAGAGATGCAGTTTTCACAGTACAGGGACAAAATGAGTCAGTGAGAACATTTCTATTTCTCCAGGAGGAATACTGGGCTATCTTCCTTCCTTTTCCCCTTCACCTACACAGTATAAAAATCCTTTCGAGTCATTCCTATTCCCTCCCCCCCTTCTGCAATCCCAGCTCCTCCGAAGAAGTGTATGTGCATGTAGTGGGGTCATGGGTATAAAACATTGCATACAATGACAAATTTGTTCCCATTATATTGAACACTTTTGCTGAAATTCCTTTTTCCTTCTTTCTTAAAAAAAATTCTTTATTATAAGGTTTGGGTCTCTTGGAGGGAAAGGATAAAGGGGAAAGAGGAGAAATATAAAGGAAATTTAGGCAATATACAATATAAATAAAATGATTTTAAATGACTTCATTCTTTATAATAACTTATATTACTATATTTTAGAGAAATTCGTCCTAGAATTAGTTTCTTTAGCATAGATCATTTTTCCTCACAATTACTTTATGAAATACTTAGGTAAGACTTATTACTAACACTCATTTTACAGAACAAAATATTGAGCCTCAGATAGCTTAACTTGATCAGAGTTCTAGAATGTAGTACCCCAGATTCAAACCCCAGACTCATGAGTCTAAGATCAGAAATCTTTCATATTACCCCATACTCTCTACAGTAACATAAATTCTCAACAAATGTTTATAATGATTGAAAGAAGATAAAATAAGGGACAAAAAGCCTAATCCCCTGTGTGGCACTTACTAAAGATTACTTTCAATTCCCTAGATCCTGATTCACTTTATTTCTACTCAAAAGTCTTACTCCGATACCCTGTTTTTCTCCCCAGCGTCATCTTCCGAAAAATGGCTACTATTAGTAGCATGGCATATATCATCATAGTGAAACATGACAATTTAATTAAAATTTCAATTAAGGGAAAATAATAGCAAAATAAGTTAAATATCAAACTCTTTCAACAGCTATAGCCTATAGCCAAAGGATTTCTGAGACAGGTTGCAAATCTGTCCCATCTCTATTTACTGCAATAGAAAGAGGGTGAATTAGCAACCTGTTCATCACATAAGCAAAAAATGTGCTATTGATCAATGTTCCTCAAGATTGACATTAATTCTGACACATAGATGGGAGAATTTTGAACTCTTTATGGTTGTTCCCAGGGCAGAAGGCTGAAAACAAATAAGCAGAACTTCATAAAATTCTAATTCTAGTATCAAATACTGTGAATGACTCTGCAAAGCATAGAGGAAAGTCTAACAACAGCAACAGCATTGCATCATTACCAGAAAGTAGGGAACTTCTGTATCTAAAACTCTCATTCTCTATAAAGCATTTCTTTCTCCTATATTCTCTTTGTCTCTTTTTGCTTCAAAGTCCATATTTCTTACTCCTTTGCTTTCTCTTGCCTATTTACCCTATAAAAATGGCTAACCTCTTGCTTGAACTATTACAATAGCCTACTGGTGAGTTTGCCTGCCTCAGGTCTCTCCCTACTTCAACCTGTTCTCCATTCAACCCCCAAAGTAGCTTTCCTAAAGCACAGGTCTGATCATATTATTCCTCTACTCAATAAATCTAGTGACCCTTCTTTACTTCGAGTACTCAGTCAAATACAAACTTCTCTGTTTGGTGTTCAAAGCCTTCCTAATTTAGCCTCCATCTACCTTTTCAGTTTTCTTATACCTTATTGCCTGCCATGTACTTTTTGATCCAATGACACTGGCCTCTTTTCTGTTCTACAAACAAAATACTCCAGTTTTCCACTGGAGACATTTTTTCTTTGGCCATTCTCCATGCCAAGAATGCTCTTCCTCATCTCTGTCTATTACCTCCTCTGACTTCCTTTCTGTCCCAAGTAAAATATGATCTTCTACAGGAAGTTTTTTCACCAGTTCCTCTTAATTTGAGTGCCTTCACACTGTGAATTATTTCCTATTTATCCTGTGTATAGCTTGTTTTGCAATATGTTTGCTCATTATCTTCCTCATTAGGTTGTGAATTCCTTGAGGACAGGAATTGTCCTTTGTCTTCTTTTGTATGCTCAGCTCTTAGAACAGTGTCTAATGCATAGTATGGGCATGGTAAGAGTTTACTGACTAACTAGCCAACCAACAAGAGTCTGTCTGAGTGACTTAGACCCATTATTGAGCCCCTTATATACTTCTGGGACTACTGCTAAACCCTAAGAAAAGACAGATATGATGGATACAGAGAAGCTAAGGAAGAATGTTGTTAAGTGTTCCTCAGTAAAACAAGCAGAATCAGGAGAAAAAGTTAACTGAAGACCACAAGGATAATGTGAAAGACAGCAGATCTGAAAGATACAAGAGCTATGCAGAAAACAAATCCCAACTTTAAAAGTCTGATGATGACACATATCTCCTAACCTTCAGCAAAGAAGTAGAATGAGAGTTACAGAATGAGATATGTTTTCCCAGAAATGCCAATCTATTGATTCTTTTTTCTTAAGAATAAATATTTTTATATCAAGGGATTTTATAGCAGGGTAGGACAGGGTTTAGTGGATAATGATAAATATGTTTTAAAAGAGCATTAATAAAATATTTTTAAATACACAGAAATAGGAATGGTATAAAAGGGCACAGAGATAAATCAAGCAATTTTGTTAAGTTCTTGTTAAATATATATCATGTACTTATTTATATATTATCAGTGTTATATGCATATGCTTATGTATATACAGATAGACATTTAGCTAAAACATACACAAATGCATACACACAAATGAGTTCATAAGGCATATATTTGTACATATACATATATGCATGTACACACACATACATGGATACATGTCTGTATGCATACATATACAACCAAGTGCTTCAAGGTTAAGGCTGAAGAGACTGATAACTTTCACTAACTAATCCCTCTATTTTTTTTCTCCTGACATGTTCCCCTAAGATCACTGCTACTGGAATGCATGTTTCCACAGTAAAGGAATTAGTTTCTTAATGCTCCAGTTCTATCCACTTTAATTCCTGATGAACAATTCTATTTTGACCTCCAATCTGGGGAGAGAAAGTAAAAATGTTAAAACCTAGCCTTGGTACACACATGGATGAGGTATAAAGAGACACTTTTAATCCTTACACAGAAAGGGAATACTAAGCAATAAATAATCCTGGAAGGATGACCATCAGATGAGAGGTCACCATGCAAATCTCATTAGAACATCTGCAAAAAGAGGTTGCATATAACCACATCCACTGAATACAGTTGAATGAACACTAAGTGGGCATTTTTCTTTTCAGTGGTTTCTCTCTTAGTGGGCCCCACTTTCCCATTTGTCTCTTCTATTATTTTCCCTGTCCCTGATGCTGACAAAGCTGTTATTATCAAACCTTTTCTGTTAGTTAACACTACATTCCTTGGGATCATGGGGAGGGCAGCAGTGCCATCTGCCTTTTAAGATCTCACAAGGATATACACCAAAGAAAGGAAGACAGAAAGAAGAGATAGCCCAAAACAAGACACAGGCTCACCTTGGAGTCTATAAAATCAAGGGTTGGTCAAGTACGGAGAAATTCATTCCCCCATTGGCCTTCCAGAACTGGAAAGGATGTCCTTTTAGAATATCCAGTAAGTCAGTCAGTTACAAGTATTTATTAATTGCTTACTATGTGGCAGGCACTGCTAAATGCTGGGGATTGTTTTTTAAAAGGCAGAAATAGGAGAGAAGTGCAGAGCCAAGATGGCGACCAAGAAGTGGCAAGGTCTCACAGCTCCAACACAGCCACCCTAAATACCCATAAAATATGACCCCAGACAAATGCTAGGGCTCTCAAACTCACATAAATACAAAAAACACATCTCTCGCTGAAGGCACCTCTGCAGCAGGGGCTCATCCCGGCAGGATGGGAGCTGAAGCTAGCACAGCCTGAAACAGAAACATGGCCAGGCCCTGCCCCAGGGTGGATGGGAGGAGCTGAGCAGAGCTGCAGCCAGTCTACAAGAGAGAAGATCTACAATACCTCCAGCATCTCCACATTTACCAAGGTGTGAAAAATAGGGATTAGAGAAAGGCAGCTCAGTAGGAGGGGCTCATCCTGCAGGCCTGCAGGCCGGGAGCCGAGGCCAGCCCAGCCAGAAACCATAACTGTGGCCAGGCCTCGTGGTAGTCAGGAGGAGCTGAGCCTCCCAAGTCAGAGTGTGAGTCTACCCCAGGGAGCAGATCTATAGCACCTGCAGGGATTTTCACATCTAGCAAGCCAGAATTACAGAAGGGCAGAGAAAGTGGCTTCCCCCACTGGCCTACTTCAGAGCCCCTGGCCTGTGGACCCCCCAGAGGGGCTGAATCGATTGATCAGGGCCAAGTGCTCTTGCCTTGAGAGGCCTGGATCTGGATCATGGTCTTGGGTGGTGGTCCTGGGGTGCACTCTCAGCAAGCCAAAACTGTGAGGGCTGCAGCACCCCTCTAATAGCTCCAGCAGCTGGGAAAACCCCAGTGATTTGGAACAGAACTTTCCCCCCAGGAAGCAGAGTTCCACAAAACTGAAGAAAAAAAAACAATTAATAGACTGGCAAACATGAGGAAAAGGAAGCAAGGTAAGAACAGCAATAAAACTCTAGAATCCTTTTGTGGGGACAAAAAGGATCAAAGCACAGAGTGGGAAGAAGACAGCACAGTCAGAACTCCCACACCAAATGCTTCCAAGACACTTGAAGAATGCCTAGAAGCTATAGATCAACTG
>JAQQSW010017778.1:0-11386 GCA_028646575.1 Pseudocheirus occidentalis | reverse complement strand
CTTCTCACTCAGCATCAATTCATATAAGCCTCTCCAGGTGAGTATGAAATCCATCTCCTTCCCATTTCTTATAGCACAATAATATTCCATCACATTCATATACCATAACTTATTCAGCCATTCCCCAATTGATGGGCATCTCTTCAATTTCCAGTTTTTTGCAGTGGCTCCCTATTGACTATGCTAGGAGATAACAGAGAAACTTTTCAGCGTGATGTTTCAAAACCTATATGATGGAGCTCTAATTATCTTTCTAGATTGTTAATTTATTTACCAAACTCTAACATACAGACAAATTGTATTACTCTCTGTTGCCTCATCTTGGCCTGACCTCTCCTTCCTCCCGTGCATTTGAGCAGACCATTCACCACATCGCGACAACCATTCTTCTTTGTTTTGCCTTTTGAAGTCCTTTTCTTAAAGGCCCATCTCAGCTGTCTAATTCTCACCTGTCACGTAGCCTACAATGTTAAAGGAGGGCAAGGGACTAAATGGGGCGCAGGAACTCTGGAATCTGTCTTCATTTACCGCTATGTTATTCAGACAGTATTGGTCTGATGGGAAAGGGGCGGATGCTTCACGGCATGCTGTCCCCACCCCAAGAAAATATAAATCCTCCGATTAATCCTCTAAGGCTAGACACATAATTCTCACTGACTCAAGTTATCCTGGAGCCCTCTGTTTGGATTTCTCCTTATCTCTATCTTATTTCATTTTTAATTATCCATGTTTATGCACCTGCCATATTCCCTTAGGATATTTTAAATTCCTCAAGTGAAGAAAATGTGATATTTCTTTCATTGCTTTCTTCCCAGTAGGCAGCCTGGGTCCTTGTAGAAGGCCTTGGATATGTCATTTAGGGGCTTGAAAATGGCCTGTTGGATTCCATTGAATAAGAACCATGACGTGTGAGAGAACTGCAAGAAAACACAGAATTTTCATGCTGAAAAGGGGCCTGCGAATGATGTAGGGAAGAAGGAAGAAAGGCACTCATAAAGTACCTATTGTGTGCTGCCCACTGCGGTAAACAAAGTTTTACAAATGTTATGTCATTCAATCCTCATAACAACTGTTGGAGGTAGATCCTTTAAGTGTCTGTTTTTAAAGAAACAGAAATCCTAAGAGGGATCCCAAGTTTCAGTGCTAGAAGGAACTTCAGATACTAATCTAGTTGCACTCCCACATTTTACAGATTAAAGAACCTAGGACCTGGAGAGGCTCTAACAACTTGTCGAAGGTCACATGAGTAATAAACATCAGAGTCAGTATTTTAACTTGGGTTCCTCGGCTCCACATCCAGCTCCCTTTCCATTTCACCAGATCAGGGCAGGGATGGTTCTTTCCTGTCTTTAGTTCTTCCTCAACACCTGGCACATAGAAGATATTTAATGAATGTTTGTTGAATGAATAAATAAATGAATGGTTCCTTGTATTCCATTCCATTATTTCCCATTGTTATGTTATAGGTGGGGGGCATGGAATATGCACTTTTCATTGCTTCCATCTTTATAGTTGTATTCAGTAACCAAGTTCGATTATTAAATTTGAGCCCTATTTTGCACCAATATACTCCTGTGCTGTGTTCTCAGGCCAAGTCATCTACCCAGACCATAAACCAGATGTGAGTCTGAATGTTTTTAGGACTTCATCTTGCCACTTGGTCTGGCATGCAGAAACATTCTCAGCCTGTAGGCTTTGATGCCTCATGTTTGCATTCATAAAAATTATATGGAAAGTTATAAAAGAGTGATAAGACCTTCCAGTTTTACCACCAAGTGGAAAAATTGTCCACACAAAGAATTTATGACCATCTTGTAGCAATTTTGAAACTCTAACATCATTTTAACTGATTATGCATTAAAGAGGTTGAAAGAAACTCTAACCTAGCGTCCAGAGAAACAACTCAACTTCTGACTTTGAAATCTCTGGACTGGAAGCTTTAAACTCTGTTGGTATTTGATTGTTTTTCTCCCTTCTGTTGAATTAGATGAATCAGAGTTGCAGGTAGAAAGGACTTTTGAGGCCGTCTCATCCAACCTCTTTATTTTATATCGGAAACGAAGAACCTTTGTTATGTAAGTAGTAAAGGACAGAGCTGGGATTGGATTGCAGGGTTTCTGATCCTAAATCCAGGCCTGTTTCCATCATGACATATATAACTGATAGTCTACTACTATCATTCTATAAAAGAATATATGCTTTTTAAAAAAATTTCTTTTTGTTTTATTTTTTCAATAATTTAGGGGATTATCCTGATATGAGAGAAAGGACACCAGTTTGGGATTCAGGAGGCCTGAGTTTTCCTTCAGTAATATGCTATGTGATGTTTGGCAAGCATTTCAACCCTCTTTTCCCTTTTTCTAATTGTATCATGAAATCATTGGACAAAATGTTTGCTGAGATCCCTTCCAGGTCTAAAATTTACTGTTTCACAATTCTAAGCTTCCTTCCAGTTCTGACATGCTACGAATCTACGATCTCTTTTTAAAATAAAATGTTATTGATATCCTTTGTTTTATGTCATCTACTTTTCATGTGGAATCTTTCCACCCTTGTCCAAAGAAAGAGACATCTCCAATTACTAAGAATGAAAAAGAATAAAATGGTAATTCAGCAAAATGAATCAATATAACAACAACAAAGAATCTGATGCTCTATGGGGCATTATCCATCAATAGCTCCCCACTTCTGCAAGGAAAAAATGGGAAGTGACTTCTCTGGGTTCTTCTTTGTAACCTGGTTTGATTATCATATTTTCATAGGACTGTTTCAATTTTATTATTATTGTTCTTCCCATTTACACTGCTGTAGTTACGGGGCATATTACTTTCTTATTCTATTTATTTTCCATTGCATCAATTTATATAAGCCTTCTGCTTCTCTGTTTTCATCACACCTGTCATTTCTTATAGAGTAGTAATATTCCATTACACTCATGTATTACAGTTTCATCTATTATCCAATTGATGGACCTCTATGTTGTTTCCCTTTCTTGGCTAATATAACGAATGGTGCTACAAACATTTTAGTGGATATGGGGTTTCTTTTTGGTTATCTCCCTTTCTTGGGGTACATGCCAAGCTGTGGCTCCTCAGATACTGATATTTCAGTCAGTCTCTTCTCATAATTCCAAATTGCTTTTGAAGGTAGTTAGACCCATTCACAGTTCTTCCGCACCCCAAATGCATCAGTGTGCTCATATTTGCACAACTCTCCCAACATGATCTTTGCCAATTTGTTGGGTGTGAATCAAAAACTCAAGGTTGTTGTGATTTGCCTGTCTTTTTACTAGTGATTTGGACCTTCTTACAAATTTCCTCTGTAGGAAACTATATCCTTTGCCCCAGTCTATGAAGTTGTTTTACCCATATGAATTCTTTTTACAAAGTAATAAAGTCTGTGTTTTCCTGGACCAATGATAACTAATTAGCAGTGTTTACCTGTTTATTCTATTTAAACTTTCATTATGGAAATGTGTGTATTCAGATTAGCATATGTTTTCTTTGAAACTTCATGTAAACCTTGCTTAAAGTTCTTTCTGTTCTGTTTCCTCTCCTCCCCTTTTTTCAAGGTGTTTCCAATCAAATTACTATGACCGAGGCTAGCTTTCTTCCTAGCAGTCAGATCACAGAACTTCAGTGACACATAGGCTAG
This sequence comes from Pseudocheirus occidentalis, assembly GCA_028646575.1. Lineage (NCBI taxonomy): Eukaryota > Metazoa > Chordata > Mammalia > Diprotodontia > Pseudocheiridae > Pseudocheirus > Pseudocheirus occidentalis. Next base: position 7,732 of record JAQQSW010017778.1, on the reverse strand, counting down.
TATGAAATATATCTCCTCCTCTTACATGTTTTTCACTAATGAGCCTTCAGCTAGATACTAGGTTGTCTCAATACCCTGAGCTCACTGGAGAGGGAATATAGTTGCCTTTCAACCTTCTTTCCAACAATAGTTAGAAACGGTTCAGCCGACAATGATAGTGAACAATCCAGTCACCCATGAGCTGGATGAGATGGCCCTCTGGCTTCCAGGTAGCGTAAAATTTGTTTATCATAGTAGTTCCAGAGCATCCTAAATATAAAAGTAGCCATCGGCCTATTAGCAGCTAGCCTTCATCCACTCAATGAGGCTGAAGCACTGAAGAAATGAAATCATTTACTTAAAGGGGACAAAGAGGAAATGAAGTCGCACTTCTGCCTGTGGGTGGCATGTATTCTGATCCAGGTAGAATTCTTCTACATTCTGTTCAAGCAGTAAAATGATTGTAAATAGTGTATGTTGCTGTAGGTAAAAAATTGTTTTCTTAATATAACAACGTTGTGGGAAGCAAAAGAGATGAAGACTAACATATGGCAAAGCCTCTAAGATATACAGTAGAGTCCCTAAAGTGTCTTTGAAAACGAGTTGGAACCTCCGGTCATTATTTTGGAAGAGACTTTGGAGGCAATAGAAGCCACATGGTGTGAAAAGAGGAGGAACTTAAAGACTTAGTCTGGCCTTCCAATTAAGATGGTGATGTAGGGAAGTCCGGCTCTCCTCTCGGTTCTCAACCTGTGGGTCACGACCCCTTTGGGGGTTGCCTAAGACCATCAGAACACACATGTATCAGATGGTCTTAGGAACCGAGACACGACTCTTTTTTCCGTCTGCAGGGGGGTCCTCCCACATACAGATACGCCCACATACGAGTATTAAAAGGTCATGGTAATAGGAAGGTTGAGAATCACTGACCTAGAAGATGGACCACAGATAGAGGCATCTGCAATGACCAAGAAGCAAGCTCCATAATCTGACCTGGAGCTGGACAACGGCTATGACTGGAAGAGGGTCAACACTGGTAGACATGTCAAGCCAGGAGAGCCAGAGTCAAATCATGTCAACATGGAAGGATTTTATATTTGTGGCAGAAGAAGTGACATGAAAGAAGCTGCATCGCCATCTTTCTTGTTGCTGTCTCCTAAGGTTTATGGGGGGCTTTCCACATGATTTGCATCTGGACTCTCCTTTCTATGTTGGCTCTTCTTTTTACATTCTTAAAAGCAAAGTCCATCTTTGATATTAAAAAATAGATAAAAACAGTACTTTAGCCATCCATTACACATTTTAACCTGGTTCTTAAAAGACTGAAAAATACCTTATTTTTTCCCCCCTCTTTTTTTGGAAGGGCAATTGGGGTTAAGTGACTTGCCCAAGGTCACATGGATAGTGTTAAGTGTTTGAGGCCAGATTTCAACTCAGGTCCTTTTGACTCCAGGGCTAGTGCTCTATTCACTGCATCACCTAGCTGCCCCCAAAATGCCTTATTTTTAAAAATAAATAAATTGGTTAATTTTTGATTTTCAACATTCACTTCCTTAAATTTTAAATTTTCTCTGCCTTCCTCCGTTCACCCCTCCTCAAGACGGCATGCAATCCAATATAGGCTCTACATATGTAGTCTTACTAAACATATTTTCACATTAGTCATGTTGTATAGGAGAATTAGAACAAATGGGTAGAACTATGGAAAAGAAAAACAAATTAAAACGAAAAAAGAGAGCAAATAGTATGCTTGGATTTGCATTCAGACTCCATATTTCTCTGTGTGTGGATGACATTTTCTAGCATGAGTCTTTTGGAGTTAGTTTAGGTCCTTGCATTGCTAAGAAGAGCTATGGCTATCAAAGTCTGTCATTGTACAATGTGGCTGTTACTGTGTACAATGTTCTTCTGGTTCTGCTCACTTCACTCAGCATCAGTTCATGTAAGTTTTTCCGGGTTTTTCTGAAATCCACCTGCTCATCATTTCTTATTCCATTATGTTCATATACCACAACTTGTTCAGCCATTCCCCAATTGATGGGCATCCCCTCAATGTCCAGTTCCTGGCCACCACAAAAAGAGCATCTAGAGATATTTTTGCACATGTGGGTCCTTTTCCCATTTTATGATCTCTTTGGAATACAGCCCTAGAAGTGATATTGCTGGGTTGAAGGGTACACACATTTTTATAGCCCTTTGGGCAGAGTTTCAAATTGCTCTCCAGAATAGTTGGATCAATTCACAACTCTACCAACAATGCATTAGTGTTCTGATTTTCCCACATCTTCTCCAGCATTTATAATTTTCCTATCTTGTCGTATTAGCTAATCTGATGGGTGTGATGTGGTATTAAGAGTTATTTTGATTTGTATTTCTCTAATTAATAGCGATAAAAATTCCTCATCTTAGTACTTTGATGACTATTGCTACTCTTAATTTTTTTTACTCATTTCTTTTGTCCTTAACTGTAAGTTTCTCTTTGTATTCTTTCTGTTCAGATTTCCAGAGAGACAAATAACATATTCTAAAAGAATATATAATAAAGAATATATTCTAAAAGAAAAAAAATAAAGAGAAAAGAGGAAAATCAGAGAAATTTTTCAATACATTAACAAAATCTGAAAACATATACTATGTTCTTCATCTCTGCACCTCCTACCCCTGCAAAGAAATGGGAAGCAGTGTCTTCTTAGAGCTTTCCCTTTTCTTTGTAATTTTGAAGCTTTCACTTTTCATTGTTTTGTAGCTGTTTTAACAACACACCTTCTTTCCTCAACCTACAATACAAGAAGGGCCAAATCCATCTTTCCTCCCTAAAATTAGGGTTTAGATCTCTTTAAATGGTGACAAAGCTCTTCTTGGGACTTGAATGACCTTAGCTTCCCTAATGAATCTTTTTGATCTGAAAGGACATAAAACATCTCAGCCACCCAGAGTCTGGGCTACTCAGACCTTTTGGGTCACATGAGTTATCATATCCTGGTGACCTATAAATCAAACATATTTCTGTGACTATAAAAGAAGCTGAAGATATGACACTGTTTCCTTTTTCTGCATATACTTACTATTTTAGAGCAAAGTAAATGACCTTTGTTAACTGTTTAAATTGAACTGTAACTAAGGAAGTGCTGATGTTACCTTGGACAATTCTTTCTATTTACATTGTTTTAGTGCAGGGGTGGGAACCTGCTGCCTTGAAACCACATAATGGCCCTCTAGGTCCTCAAGTGCAGCTCTTCGAACCAATTCTGTGAAGTTTGGATTCAACCACTTGAGCTTGAGGACCTAAATGATCCCATATTTCCCATCCCTGTGTCATTCTGTATATGGTTTGCTTTGTTCTTCTGCACATCACATCATATATCTCTGTATTCATCATATTGGTCATTTCTTTTATCACAGTAATGTTCCATTGCCTTAATCTACCATAATTTTTTTTAGTCATTCATCAATTGGCGGGTGGACATCTAGGTGGTGCACTGGATTGAGTGCTGAGCCAGGAAGACAGATCTTCCAGACTTCACATCTGGCCTCAAACACTTCCTACCTGTGTGACCCTGGGCACTTAACCTTGTCTGCCTTTGTTCCTTATCTGTAGAAGGGAATGACAAACCAGTCTAGTATGTTAACCAGGAAGACACCAAATGGGATCATGAAGTGTTGGACATGACTGGAAACAACTGAATAGCAGTAACAATTGGCGGGGATCTAATTTGCTTCCTCTTCTTTGTTATGACCAAAAAAATGCTGCTATGAATTTTTTGGTGATAATAGGGACTTCCTTTCCTATCAATGACTTCCTTGCCGTCCATACCTACCAGTGGAATCTTTGAAGCAGAACAGTATGGACATTTTTGTCACTTTGTTTGCGTTGTTCTAAATGCCTTTCTAAATGGTTGCACTGATGTAGAGCTCCATGAACAATGTACCAGCGTGCATGTCTTCCTGTCATTCCTCCTACATTGGCTATAGCGCCCAGATGTTGTTTCGTTAATTTGTTGGGGGTGAAGTTGCAGAATTGTTACGACTTGAATTTCTCTTACTATTGATCTGGAGCATTCTCTCATATGATTGTAAATAGTTGGCAAATCTTATTTTAAGAATTGTTTGTTTATATCTTTTTCTTTTTTAAAGATACTAGAGCAGTTCACCATTTCCTTCTCCTGATCATTTTCCAGAGGAGGCAAACAGGGGTGATTGACTTGCCCACGATCACACAACTAGTAATTATCTGAGGTTAGATTTGAATTCAGACCTTCCTGACCCCAGGCCAAGCACTCTATCCATGGCATCATGCACCTGCCCATAAAATCTTATACTTGGGGACAAAAATATATCCTCACATCTATGTGTGAGGCACGTCCACATGACAATTCATCTGAAAAAGATATGGGGATTTCAGTGGCTTAGTATGAATCAACAGTATAATCTCATAGCTAAAAAAAACCCCAAACAAATGAACAAACAAAAAAACCTTTATCTACTTTTAGTTTACAGCATTCAGTTCCACAAGTTTGAGTTCCAAATTTTCTCCCTCTCCCTCTCATCTCCCCTCCCTCTCCATGGTGGCAGCATACAATCCAATATAAGTTCTACATATATCTTCACATTAAACATTAGTCAAATTGTAAAGAAGAATTATAACCAAGGGAACGAACAGTGCGGAAGAAGAAATGAAACAAAACAAAACAGAAAGAGAGAAAGTGGAGCTACCAGACAGATTTCTAATGCCACACATAGAAGAGTATTGGTCAGGGAAGAGTACTTTGCTCCAGAAAATTACAGCAATGGTGAATGGGATCCTGGGAGCATACTTTGATATACCTCTTTTAAGAACAATGGCAGAATGGATTTGATCATGTTTTATGGTTGTAAAACTAGAGGTAGGAGTACATATATGAAAATAGGGGGGTAATGTAGAGCCAATGCAATATTCACAGCACTAACAATGACTGCCAATATACTGCATAGTTCTCAATCATAAAATGTAACAGAGTCTCTATACAGAAGACAGAAGCAAAACATTTAACCTGTCACCAGAAAACCAAATCCCCAAACCAGAAAGCTGAATCCATCATATGTATAGATACTTTATTCAAAGTCACACAGAACTATGATTCAAGCCCTCTTATATTCATTACCTTCGCTTCACTGGCATAGCCTTCACCTTAGTTCAAGATGTCATCCCTTTTCACTTGAACTATTACAATAACTGATGAATTGTTCTTTCTACCTCTGATGTCTTTTCTCTATGATTGATCTTCCACGCAGATGCCAAACTAACATCCATTTAAGTGTATATCAGCATATCAGACTCATGTTTCTTGCAGAAAGTGGCCCAATTTTTGTCAGTGGCATTGCCATAGAGTAGAAGTACTCTCCCAGATTCAAAGCTTGGCGTTATCCCTGACTCATCATTCTCCTTCACTTCTCACTGGATAGTCAATGGCCAAATTTTGCCATTTTTTATGTCTGAATCATCTCTCCAATGTATTTGCTGCTCAGTACTCAAATAGTCACTACCTTAGGTAACTTGGACTAGCATGGTGACCATCTACTAGATTTCCCTGCCTGAAATCTCTGCCAGTTCCATTCAGTCCCCTACAGAGCAACCAGATAGATTTTCCATAAGTACATGTCTGGCCACGTCACTCTCCTACTCAAAAACTCCTTAGTCTCCCTATTACTTTTAGTTCAATATGTAAACTCTTCTATGTGACTTTTAAAGCCCTTCCCAACATAACACAAATCTCTACCCTCATTATCAGTTACTCCACTTTTTGTATTGTCTTTGTTATTTGAAAAGGGGAAGCCAGCACATAAAGCTGAACTAAAAAGATGGGGGTGATGAGAGAATTATGGGCATAACATAATGGTGTGGGGATGGCCTGCAAGTGGCATCAGGCCTGGTTCTGGATAAGACAGGGTAAAAGTAAAACTGCCAGGGCTTGCTGTCCCTGTAGGAGAGGGATGGGCATGATTATTAGAATGCAAATAGCATCATCTGGAGATGCCTTGCAGGTGCATGATGGGTGATCTTGGACAATTCACTTAATTCCTTTGCTTTGGTTTACTCACCTATTAAGTGAGGGCATTAAACTAGATGACTTCTCGAATCTCTTCCAAACTGGTATGTATGATTCTAGCATCTCCCTTAGCCTTGCATACAGCATTTTGCATGGACTAGAGGGTTGATAAACGTCTTCTAGAATTAAAGAGCCGTGGTCCTTTTTACGTTTGACATGAGCAGAGAGTTTTGATTTACAAAAATGGTGCTGCATGAAAAATAATAATGGATATTTATTTACCATTTAATATTTAGCTTTTCATTTTATCTGTACAAAAGCCTTGTGAGGCCCTGCAGATTATTATCTTTATTTGATAGATGAGGAAAATGAGACTGAGAGAGGTGGAGTTACTTGCCCAGCTGGACAGCTTGGTAAGTATCTGAGGTGGGATTTGGACCCACTTTCTTAACTCCCAGTTCACTGTTCTTCCCAATCACACCATGTTGACTATTCCTTGTTGTACAATTCCTTTGCCTGGGACTTTGACCCTTAATGAAATTGGACATGGACTGTTGGTCCCTCCCTCCACTGCAGTTCATCTCGGTATTTGTTGATGTCAATATTTGTCATTCACAGATTCATTTTAACCTGCATCCCATAAGCATCATAGATGACTATGAGACTGAAAAAGAACTCAATTACATTTTTATCATCATAATGAAATACAGAATCAAATCACACTTTCAAAAGATGAGATAATTAAAAAGAAATGAACTGATAATGTCTAAGCATGAGATGGAAGATAGACTTATATGTTGAGAGTTCAGTCTTTAAGCTCAGAAACTTCCAGACAAAATAAATTTCTTTCAATAGAGGCAGACGACCCTAACATTACTACTGCTGGATAGTGAGAAGAGCTCTAGATTGGATGTTAGGTGACCGAGGTTTGCATCATGATCTTGCTTATGTGTCTTTGGTAGGTAGTAGATGGCCTCTCCTCACGCTGAAAGGAGTTGGACAAAGCCCTCCATTCCCAACTTTAGTGGCCAGGAATATTTAAATTGCTAGAAAAGAGCCATGTGTCCCTTTCCTGTAGTGCATATGCAAAGGTGAAAGAGACAAAGGCTTTCCAGGCAGGAGTAGCCATGTGGAAAATGAGGTTTCTAGGGTATGGTATGGCAATGCGTGCTGTGAGCTAGGAACAAGACAAAGGTAGGTGGGGCTTTGAAATGAAGACCTAAGGCTTGTGGGAAGCTTCAGCAAAATGGTGGTATCCCCAGAATAATGTCGAGTTCTAAGACAGAGTTCTGGATGCAATACATGTTGGGCACATGGATCTTAGAAGAAAGGAATAAACCAAGGCTCTTGATGGAAACAGGGGAGTGGGCTTACCCAGACACCTCTTTATACTGAGACCCTCACTTCCACTCAGTTCCAAGGATATAACTATGTATTTTATTTTATTTATTTTATTTTATTTTATTATTTTATTTTATTTTAATTTTTCCATGCTCTTTCTTTTTTTAAATTAAATTAATTTATTTGTTTTCTGGTTTGTATAAACCATTTCCATGAGATTTTGAGTTACAAATTTTCTCCCCATCTTTCCCCTACCCAACACCTCAAAACAGCCATCCCACTGTATAACCCCTCCCCCAATCTGCTCTCTCCCATGTCCTCCCCCTTGCCCCTCTGACTTTCTGGTAGAGTAGGATGGATCTCCCTACCCCAGTGCCTGTATATCT
>JAQQSW010017777.1:0-11386 GCA_028646575.1 Pseudocheirus occidentalis | reverse complement strand
CCCCCCCCCCCACCCCAGCCTTTCCAGTCTTCTTACAGGTCACTCCCTAACATGTGTCCTCAATAAAGGGGCCCTGGCCTCCTGGCTGCTCTGAGCTCCAGGCATTTCCAGTGGCTTTCTCCAGGCCTGGAATACTCTCCCTCCCCAGCTCAGACCACTGGCCTCTTTGTCTTCCTCTGAGTCCCACCCAGCAGCTAAAGAGCTACAGGAAGTATCCCCTGACCCCTCTAATTCTTTCTCCGTCCCTCTGCTGATTGTGGCCTGTTTGTCCCGGCCTTGGCTCCCTTTGTACATATGTTTGCTTGCTGTCCCCCCTGTTCTATGCTGACCCCCTTGAGGGCAGGGCCTGCCTCGTGCCTCTTTTCCATCCCCAGGGCTGAGCCTTGTGCCTCTATAAGCAAACCACCTCTTCCTCTCTGGGTTTCTTTCTAGAAATGTCTCTGGCTCCTCTTCATTAAGGAATATCCCTTTTCGTCCCCTGATGTTTGGCTCCCATCTGCAGGATGGGTCCCCCTGGGCTGCATCCTGGGCCTCTGAGTGCTTGGGAATAGGCCTTCTTAACTTTTTTCCCCTCTGGACCCTTTGTACCCGAGAAATGAGTACAAGACCCTGGGTGTATAAAACAGGGATATAAGTCAGAGCCTGTCCTGATAATAAATCATAAAGAAGTTTCTTTTAAAGCAGTTCTTTGGCATACATGTAATTCTCCCATTTACCAAAGAGGGAAGCCGCTTTGCGCACTAAGGAGCCGGAGGTGCTTGTGTATTGGATGTAGCAGGACAGAGTGTCTGCCACATTCCTCAGAGAGCAGTGACACTGGGATTTCAGAACATCCAGCAGGCTCCTGTCTCAGCCCAGGGGTTTCTGGCTGTGGTCCTTGGCTTTGCGTGTTGTGGTAGTGTGAGCCCTGCAAAGGGCGGGTGGTGTGTGTTCAGAACCAAGGCCAGCGTGAAGACGTGTGATGTAACAGGGGCAGGGGCTGCTGGGAACTCCTGAGATTCACTACCTGTTTGACTTTGAATTAGTTTTTCCTTGTTGGGCGTTCAGAAACCTGTAACTTATTGCATTTTTTGTGACCCCTGTATTTAGTTACGTGACCCCTTGTGGGGTCCTGAGGACCCACAGTCTAAGAAATGCTGCTCTGGAACACATCCCTCCATTCCCTCCTCCTTCCTGGTGGGTTGGTGTCAGTCTGGCAGGATTCCAAAGTCCTTCCAGGGTGTCAGAAAGTCTGTCCTGGTGGCTCGTAGGACGTTGTGTTTCTAAGTTAAATTGACAAATGTAACTCCTACTAGCCTTGGGGGTGGCAGCCTTGGGCTGGCTTTTGTTGTTTTAATTATTATTGCATTTTAATTTATGGAAGAAAACCAGCATTTCCAAAACACAGTACAGCAAAAAGATGATTGTGCATGAAATTGCACATCTGCTCTGCGCAGCTTGCTGTTCCTTTCCATTATACAACAGAATTGTCATTTTTTTCCTTCCCACTCCCCCAGTCTCTGCCCTGGAGGTGGCTGAGGCGAGGCACAGATAGGTACGTGTGCATATGTATGATTCCCTATGTGTAACTTGCCTGCCGCCACAAAGAGCTGCTGCCGTCACTTTAGAACACTGAAGTTCTTTTCCTTTTTCCCTCATTATCTTTTCTGTTTCACCTACACATTTGGAAACTTAGCTGGGACCTTCCTGCAGGTTTTCTTCAGTGGAGCTTTTGTGGGTTCTGGTCCCCACTTTACCTCCTTGTTCTAGACCTTCAGGGTGATTTTCCTTGATAACTTCTTGTTGTTGCGTTGAGATTCTTTTTCTGACCATAACTTTCAGGCAGCCTGAAGGTTTGGCTTTTGACTCACTTTAATCTCTTCCCCAGATCAATTGTTTTTCTGAGGAGATGTTTCAGATTTTCTTCTGCTTTTTCTACTTTTATTACCTCTTGGTATCTTCTCAGTGTTGTTCAGCCCTCCTTGGCAAGTACTGTTTTACAGAGAGTTATTTTCTCTGTGAAGGTCTTGTGTCTCTCTGGTTGATTTTTATTTCATATTTTGTAGTCCAGTGCAGCATCAGAGCGTCTTCTTGTAGAAATCTGCTTTCTTGTGCACATTCTCCTACAGAAGTGATCTTGACCTAATTTTAAATGACCGTTCAAGACTTATACCCTCATTATTCTTATACAGTGAAAATCTGAAACATTGCCAGTTGTCACGTTCGAGAAACTCACATTAGAACCCAGTTTCTTTGTACTTTACATTAATCCTTTATTCGTTCCCCCATAAGGAGGGTGAGATTCCCCTAGAGAAGTAATAACAGACTCCAATGCATACATAAATACATTGAGTATTTCATTTAACACAGTATGCAGTGAGTCATAAACAATTCCAACTTGTGGTCGAGTTATGATTCTTTTAAAGCATTTCCAGGACAGACCAAAACTACTCTTCTTTTAACATGAACTAATTGTCGAAAAACTGAGACAGGTATGATGTTAACTAGGTAACAGAGTAATATTTTCACAAGCCCTTGACCTAATTGCCTCCGTGCCATTAGGAAGAATTAAAGAACTCTGATTTATACAGGAATGTGTGTATGTGTGTGTGTATACATGTACACACACACGTACACAGATTCCCTTCAACTATCCTCATACTGAGAAACGTCTCATGAGTTACAAATGTTGTCTTTCCATGTAGCAATCTAAACAGTTCAACTTTAATTAGTTCCTTACGATTTCTCCTTCCTGTTTACCTTTTCATGCTTCTCGTATTTGAAAGTGAAATTTTTTGTTCAGCTCTGGTCTTTTCATCGAGAATGCTTGAAAGTCCTCTGTTTCATTGAATGTCTATATTTTCCCTTCAGTATTAGACCAGGTTTTGCTGGGTAGGTGATTCTTGGTTTTAATCCTCACTCCTTTGACCTCTGGAACATCATATTCCAAGCCCTTCAGTAGTGTAGAAGCTGCTAGATCTTGTGTGATCCTGATTGTGTTTCCACATTACTTGAACTGTTTCTTCCTGACGGCTTGTAACATTTTCTGCTTAACCTGGGAACTCTCAGATTTGGCTGTGATATTCCTAGGAGTTTTCTTTTTGGGATTTTTTTCAAGAGGTAACCAGTGTATTCTTTCTATTTCTAGTTCACCCTCTGGTTCTAGAGCAGTGGTTCTCAACCTGTGCGTCACAATCCCTTTGGGGGTCGCCTAAGACCATCGGAAAACACCTATTTCCCATGGTCTTATGAACCGAGATGCCGCTCCTCCGTCCGTCGCCAGGCAGGTCCGCCCACACGCAGACAAGCCCACATACGAGTATTAAATGGTCGCCGCATTAGGAAGGTGGAGAACCACTGCCCCAGAGCAACAGGGCAGTTTTCTTCGACAGCTTCTGGAAAGATGGTGTCGAGGCTCATTTTTTTTGACCGTCGTTTTCCGGTCGTCCAATAATTTTTGAATGATTTCTCGGGCCAGCAGGAGGGGTCCATTATTTTCTGATGACATATTTCACATCGCCTCCTATTCTTTTCATTCTTTTGGATGTGTTTTGTAGTATCTTGATTTCTCACTAAATCATCAGCTTCCATTTGTTCTATATTAATGTTGAAAGAATTATTTTCTTCTGTCAGCCTTTGGACCCCCTTTTCCATTTGGCCAGTTTGGCTCTTTAAGGCATTCTTCTCCTCATGGGCTTTAAGGGCCTCTTTTCCCATTTGAGTTAATCTGTTTTTTAAGATGCTATTTTCTTCAGTGTATTTTTTGGGTCTCCTTTAGCAAAGTGTTGACTCTTTCATGATTCTCTTGCATCATTCTCATTTCTTTTCCCAATTTTTCCTCCACTTCTCGTACTTGTTTTTCAGCATCCTTTTTGAGTTCCTTCATGGCCTGCAACCAGTTCATATTTTTCTTGGAGGTTTTTGATAAAGGAACTTTGACTTTCTTTTCTTATTCTGGTTCTATGTTTTGATCTTCATTGTCACAAAAGAAAAATTCTACAGCCACCGCTGCCAGTGATTCCCCTGAGGCCTGCTCCACCTGGTTTGTGCTGGAGCAGCCCACATAGGACCGTGTTCCGCATTTTGCCCTGTGTGATAGACCCTTCCTCTCATCCTGCCAGGCTGTCTTCAGCTGGAAAAGTGTTTAACTCTTGTCATTCTATGACTTCTGTAGCTTTAAAATTTGTTTAGAGTCATATATTACAGGTATTTGGACTGGTTTGGCAGGAAGAGCTCAAGCAAGTCCCTGCTTTTACTCCACCATCTTGGCTCCGCCAAGAGGTCACTTCTTTAGCTGGCGTCTAGAGCTTGGTCGACGGCAGGTCCAAGGGTGACACATCACAATTGTGGTTAGGAGGTGACCTCTGGCTTAAGTGATCAGGAATCTGCAGGTAGAGGATACTAAGCCTGCAGGAAACATTTAGCAAACTAGTTTAACAGATAAAAAGCCAAAAAGACACAAGGGGACAATAACCAGAAGCAGTGTAGATACAGGGTCACTGTGCTTCTGGAGTCCATGAACCTACTATCACAGCCTCATTCCCGGTAGAATATATGAGTTAAGGGTACAATTGGGCAGTCCTCACCTTCTGAATAAACAGCAGTTACGGTATTAGATGTCCCTTGTGCTAGAATTTCTTCAGCCTTTGTAACCTCAAATGGCTTCCACTTTACCCATACTTTATATGCCAATTTTATTCTATCAGTAAAACCAAACCCTTTAGTTCCTTGGATAGATATTTCAGAAGGAGGGTCATTTTTCACAAGGGGCATTGTTTTACGAGTAATCATAATCACTTGAATTCTGTCATTTTTACAAAACTGTATGGGTCCTTCAGCTAAATTTTGCAAGGTCACAATAATTCCTCCGTGATAATTAAAATCTATTACTCTACTCAACATATGCTGATGCTAATCCTGATTTAGGTAATATCCATTCAAAATGATTTGTAGGGATTCTCATCCCATTCCAGGGGAGATTTTTCTTACTGCTTTTCTGTCCAGCCAAAAGTCCTCTAAACAATGTAAATCCTATCCTGCTGAGCCAGGTGTTCCTGGATATGGTGTGGGGGACATCTGGCCTCACAGTCCAGCACTCAAATATTTGGGATCTTGGGTGTTTGCTGTTCTCTGATTTGCTCTGATTTGCAGGTTTGGGGTCATCATTCTGGCTAGAGGTGTCCTTTTTCCCAGTGGTCTATTACTGTAAAGCAGTGAATTATTCTTCCAGTTTTGATATGAATTATTAGAACAACTTCATTAACTGTGTGGAATATGATATATCCATTCTGTATTGTTTAATATAAAGTATCTCTTCATTTCATTACCTTCAAACTGTGACCCATTGGCACTTTCAGCCTGCTTTGGGGTTCCATAGTGTAGACTTATGACAGATATCCACAGTTTTGCAGGAGTTTTTCTGGGTTGCATTCTTATAAGGACAAGCCACTAGTACACCTGAAAAATGTCAACATAAGTATGTATAAATTTGCATCCTTTATCTTGGGACAGGGGACAAATACAGTCTTTTTGCCAGATTTGAGCTCGAGCTTTTCCCCTTGCTATCTCTTTAGTTCCTACCCAAGGAATAGTTTGTTGCTTTTCCAGTTGACATATATGACATTCCTCTGCTACCTGTTTTAACAACAGATGAGAGATACTGATACATCGATCTTGTGCCTGCCTGTTTGTGGCCCGGCCGTTTGATGGGCCCATTTTGCTAGGGCCACATCATCATTTGATGTCATAGTAGGGGCAGTATGTTGAGACCGTCTGTGTTAGTCCATGAGCACGTGCATTGTACTTATATTCTGGTATGGTGAGGGTCACATGAGCTTCTACATTAAAAATTGACAAATTAGTAACCAGACATGTCCCATATATTTTCCCACAATTCTTTGCCACAGACTTGTGTACCATGAATTTGCCAATTTTGATTTTTCCACATGAGCATCATTCATGTAGCTAACCCATTAGCTACTGCCCGTGAATCAGTGAATATATGAGCCTGGCTTCCTTATTCTTTTTTAGTGCCTTGATCTACTGCCATAAGTTCAGCATATTGACTACTTCTCCCTGTCTCAGTACTTTCCAAAGTTTGCCTAGTGTATACATGGGTTATAGGCTACCGCTTTCCAGTTTCTTTTGTGGCCCAAATATTTTGTTGTCCCATCAGTAAACCATGCATATTTCTTTTCTTTTTCAGTTAATTCATTATATCTGTCATTGGATTTTACCAAGGGCTGTAGCAACTGTTTCTTTGATTCAGGAGTTGTATCATTTCCCTTAGTGTCAATGTTTGCTCTAGATTCATGTAAAATTTTGCCTGTTTTAGTTCTATTTTGAATATACCATTTCCATTTAATTATGCTGTCCTCTTGGGCATGTTCAATTCTGTGAGAAAGTGAAGTGCTCATTGCTTAGGTCATAGTCAGATTCCAGTTCTTAATATCACTTCTTGCTCAGAATCCGTTGTTCAGTCTCTACCAAAGCCCAGTACGCAGCTAAAAACTGCTTTTTGGAAGGGGTATACACATCTTATTGCATCCATCTGCTGCTAAAGCTAACAGATTGCTTGTATTGTTACCCCATAGCATAGAATGATCCCTAAAAGCTTGTTGTACAAAATGATTCTGACTAATACCCATAAATTTCAACCAATCCACGCTGTCTGCCCATACTCCTCCAACTCCGTCATCACTGATTCTCCCCATTCAAGACACTCACGATTCTTCCATCCTCTGGTTTAATGGACTTGATATATCAGTGACCTCCTGCTGAGTGAAAGTCTCAGTTATCTCCCTGAACTGTGTTGGGCCCCAGTAGTTCTCCTGCTTAGTATGGGGTGAACTTCTTTTTGTTAGTTTTTCACTTCTTTTTGAGAGTTATACACGCTGCAGGCTTCTCTTCTTCCACCTGAGACCCTCCAGTTTGCTCTTCCAGAGAGCCTGAATCCTCTAATACAGAAAATTTCTCGTGTAAATCAGCTAAGTCCTTTTGCATCTGAGTGTTTTCTTCTTGCAACTCATTTCTGCTTTTCCATATAATAAAGTAATCTGTAAAACCCAGCCTCTTCTACATGCTCCTGCAAGTTCTTTCCCTTGTTTTATTGGTATTCCTTGCTAACCTCTTTCTAAATCTCTAGACTCTCCCTTTTGTGTTTTCGGTTCCCAGTTTTGACAGAGCCCTGTACTTTTAGCCCACTTTCTTGCTAGGGAGGAAAAAGGTAAGTTCTCTCATCCTGGAATAGCCATTTTTTCTTCCAAATCCCTTCTGCCTCCAAATAGAGGTGTGATATTTGGTGATCCCATTCTTGTTGCCAAATGTAGCACCAACACAATATTCACAGATTAAGAACAAAGTGAACAGAACCAAGAGAACATTGTATACAGCAACAGCAATATTGGGTTCAGAAGAGTTTCAGCGAATAAGTCATTTTGACTATGCTAAAGACACACTAAAAATAAAGGACATGTGAAGGGAAGCACTATCTACATGCAGAGAAAGAACTGACAAATAAGCATATGTATGGAATAATGTTACTGTCTTACGTTCATATGCATATGTGCATATAGACATATGAATGTGCATTTTACATATATATGTATTTGTTTTGTGGCTTCTACTTCCTCTGATCCATAAGTTCTCTGCATCCTTTGGATTTAAGTATGTCTTCCTATAACTTCATTCATTATAAAAGGAAATAAATTTTACAGAGTTTACCATGAATATGCCTGTAAGAGATTAAAAAATAAATCACTTACATTGGTTCTGATAAAGAAGATATTTTCCATCACCCTCTGTCCTGCTGCCCCACAGATCCACCTGCCTCACAGAGAGAGCACAAACTTTCTCCCTGATTCCACAGGGAGATGCATTTCAGAGGAAAATATTTCTCAGCTTTATTCTGACTAATCATAGGAAATTGCTTTTCTCAAAATTCAGTTGGGCTCTTAATGACCCTCATTTCAGGAGTTGGCTCTGCCTCTCATAGAGGGTCCGACCTTTCAGCAGATCCCTTCTCTGTGCTTCAGGTTTCTTCTGTACATTAATGAGGGTTGGACAGTTAAAACCTGAAGTGTCCTTCAGCTCCACATTCTGTGCCTTTTGATGCTTTAGGGGTTGGTGACATTCAAGGACGTGGCTGTGGACTTCACCCAGGAGGAGTGGGGCCTCTTGGAGCATCCTCAGAAGGAGTTGTACTGGGGGGTCATGCTGGAGAATGCCTGGAACCTGCTCTCCCTGGGTAAGGACACTTCCCTTGGTAACACTGTGTCTCCAATCAAAGGAATGTCTTCATCCTCTGATGTGCAGGGTTTGGAGCATTTCTCAGTTATTAGAGAGAGGAAAGTGCTGGTCTCCTGTCCTGCTGCCTGGTGTTTCCTATAGAAGGTCTTTGCATTGTGTGACAGGGGCCTGAGGGTGTCCTTGTTGCTCCTGAAGGTGTCTCTGAGCACTTCTAGGTACCTTCTCATTAGTGTGGAAGCATCTCAGACCTGGAACGAATCTCAGGGGTCATTTGGTCTACCCTCCCCCTGGCCATGGATTCTGTCTGCCAGGTCTCTGACAGCTGCTCAGGTGGCTTTTGCTTACACGCCTGTCCTCTCTGGGATGGGTCCAGTATCCAGAATATTCTTCCTTTAACAAGCAGCAATTTGTAGCTCACGGCTTCTGCTTGTCCCTCCTATAGTGAATTTGTCTTTAATCTTCCTTCTTGTTGCCCTCAAATTCCAGCAGAGCTGGTGGGAAGGGAAGGGAAGGGAAGAAGTATTTATTTACACCTACTGTTTGCCAGGGCTGGGCCAAGGGCTTTCTTTACAATATTATGTCACTTTATGCTCCAATAACCTTCCAAGTTAGGGGTTATTATTGTTCCCATTTGACAGTTGGGGAAACTGAGGCAAATGGAAGTTATGTGACTTGTCCTGTGGCACAAACTAGTAACTGTCTGGGGCTGGATTTAAACTCTTGTGAGTCCCTCCCTGGTCCCTGGGCTTTCTCCCCTGTACCATCAGCTGTCTCTAATTTTTAATGATGAAAAGGGTGCAATGAGTCCATCCTTCTATGAAGAAGGTGCACCCAGACCAGGGTTTCTGATTCCAGCCTGGTTTCACGATCTTCTCCCCCACCTCTCCCCAAAGCTCAGAAAAGAAATGCTCTGAGACTGTCCTTCAGGAGTCCTGGGGACCACCCTTGGGGCCTTGCCTACATGTCCCTGGCATTGCCAGGAATAACAGACTGACCAAGGAATAAAATTTGGACCAACTGGGGTTTATTGAATTTGCCAGCAGGAGACACCTGCACAGGCACAGATGCCCCAAAGGAGCAGTCCACAAGGTTTCTATTGGTTTCAGGAAGTGAGGAACAGGGGAGGGGTGGGGGGAAGCAAAAGCTGGCTCCTCTAGGCCCCTGTTCTGGGACTCTGGGCTGGTTTTGCAGATTAAGCCTTTTTAGCCCCCTTTGGAATTAGGAGTTTCTACCAGAATGAAACTTGACAGGATTGGGGAGCAGAGGTTTGGCTCCTTCTCAGAACAAGTTGTACAACAGGATAATGGGGCAGACCCTCTTTTGGGTTATTTGGGTTACAAGCAAAAATGGGTGAGTACAGGCTCATGGGTGTGAATATAATCATCAGAATCTCAGAAGGATCAGCTCTGGGTCTGAACGCCTTTCCCTAAAGAGAACTGAATGCCAAATTTCTCCTCCTGCTTATCCCTGACCCCCCATGCCAGGGCTGCCAGTTCCCAGAGAAGACGTGATCTTTTATTTGGAGCAAAGGGAAGCACCGTGGATGCTGGAGCAAGAGGGCCTGAGGAGCTTCTGTCCAGGTGAGTGAGGTGAAAGCAGGAATATGAGAGCTGGGGTTACAGGAGGCTGCTGTGTGTTGTGGTGAAGCCGGTGCTGGATTTGGGGTAGGAAGACCTGTCTTGGAATGCTTTTTCTGATATTTCTCAGCAGTAGCTTCAGGGGTCAGTCACTGAACCACTGAGCCTCAGTTTTTCCATAATAAAAGGGATTTAGACTTCATGGCCTTTCACCTTCCTTCCAGGGATCAATCTATGATCCAAAAAAAAGTCATTGTTTGGAATTCGGGGGCAAGGAATTCTTTTATAAAAGTATAAAAGGGGATTAGGCTCCCCAATATGTGCTCTTTCCTAGACCTTCTTCCAGTCAACAAACTTCTAAGTGCCTGCTCTGTTCCACACCCTGAACAAAGCACTGAGCACAGAAATCAATACAAGGATGTCCCTGCTGGTTTTGGAGCTTAGAGTCTAGTGTGGCAGAGAACATGTCAACAATTCTGTAGAAACCCACTATGGACAGGATAAATTGGAGCCAGTCAAGAGAGGGAAAGCCCTAAATTTAAGGAGGACTGGGAAGGGGTTGTTGTGGGAGTTAGACTCTAGCTGGGGCTTCAGGGAAGCCAGGGAAAACATTCTAGGCAATTCTAGGAATGGCAAAAAAAAACCAAAAACCCAGCCCAGAGAGTCTGAAGGTGGGATTACCTGTCCCCAGAACAGAAAGGAGGCCCAAACAAATGGATTATAACATACATGGGGGATGGGGGGTGGGACGGCTGGGGCTGAAAGTTGAAAGAAGACTGGAAAAGTAGGTGAGGGGTGAGGCGGAGCCAAGATGGCAGCATAGAAGCAGCAAAGCTCTGCAGCTCCCACACAACCTAAAAACCCATAAAATGAAACTCTAAACAAATTTTTGAGCTCCAAAACTCTCCAAAATACAGAAAACACATCTGTTGCTACAGGCAGCTCAGCAGGTGGGGCTCTGTGCAGTAGTCTGGGAGTCGTGGCCAGCCCAGCCCGAAACCCCGGCCCGGCCAGGCCCCAGGGCAGTCAGGCGGAGCTGAGTCTATAGGAGAGCAGATTGGCTGCACTGGAGTCACAGTTACCACATTTATCAGGCCAGAAGGAAAAAAGGCTAAGAGAAAGGTCAGTGGATTTTGCTAAATTTGGGGGGGAAAAGCGGTCCAGCCAAACTGCTCCCAGGGCAAGGAAGCAGTGGGAGGCGGCTGTGGCAGCAGGAACAGCTGAAAGCAGCAGCGGCCTCTACTGGGCTCCTTCAGAGCCCTCAGCCTGCAGATAGCAAGGGGGCTGACGCGATCCATCAGAGCCAAGGGCTCTTGTGTTGAGCGGCCTGGATCTGGATCGTGGTCTTGAATGGTGGTCCTGGGGTGCACTTTCAGTGAGCCAAAGCTGGGGGGGTCTACAGCACCCCACTAATAGCTCCGGCAGCTGTGAAGGCCCCAGCGATTTGGGACAGAGCTTTCCTCCCCGCAGGAAGCAGAGTTCCACAGAGCTAAAAAAAAAACCAAGCAATTAATCGACTGGCCAACATGAGGAAAAGCAAGCAAAGTAAGAACAGCAATAAAACTCTAGAATCCTTTTTTGTG
>JAQQSW010017776.1:0-11386 GCA_028646575.1 Pseudocheirus occidentalis | reverse complement strand
AAAAATGAATGAAGAAGAGGAATAAAAAAGAAGGTGAAGGAGGATAGAAAGGGTGGGATGAAAAGGACAGATTTGGGGAAGAGAACAGTGAAGAGGAAGAGGAAAAAGGAAAGGGAAGATAATGAGGGTTCTCCCTCACCCCATTGCCCTGGGTGTAGGTCAGGCAGTTGGGCCCTGTGGTTGCCAGGATTTCAGAGAGAGTGTGTCAAATAGAGTCAGAGTCAGAATCAATAAACATTTATTAAATGCTTACCATGTACCAGGTGGGCAGCTAGGTGGTATGAAGGATGGAACATTGAGCTTAGAATAAGAAAGGCTTATGTTCATGAGTTCAGATCCACCCTCAGACACTTAGTAGCTGTGTGACCCTAGGCAAGTCACTTAACCCTGTTAACCTCAGTTTCCTCATCTATAAAATGTGCTGGAGAAGAAAATGGCAAACCACTCTAGTATCTTTGCTAAGAAAACCACAAATAGAGTCACAAAGTGTTGGATGTGGCTGGAAGGAATGAACAACAACAAATGTGCCAGACGCTGTACTAAGGGCAAGACCCTCCTTGCCCTCAAGGGACTCACAATCTAACATATAAATACAAACTGAAAAGGGGGAGGATGGGAAAGGAAGGTTACCTAGGTTGGAACATGATGAAGTTCAGCTTCTGGGGAGGGAAATGTTCTAAGGAGGTAGGAGTTTCAGAATTGATATCTTGCAGAACGATGAGTTTCTGGAGATCATGAATTCCACATCTGAATCTAATTGGTGATGATGCATCTTGCAGATTAAGCAAAGAGCTGTGTGCCTAATTCTGCATTAGCAAGCCCAATCTCCTGTAATTTTGAAAGAGAATCAGCATCTGATTTGATAAAAGGGCTTAGTGGGCAGTAGATGGGTCTAACTGGAGACAGCTGGGACCAGACCAGGCCTAGACTATTGGATTGAAGTGGCAATGGTAGCAGCAGATAATCTTTCATTCGGGCACTTATTACAGATCCTGACACAGGTACTTAATAGGCATAGGCCCAGGTGCTTAATAAAATGCTTGATATCTGGATTTGCCACCTCCTCCCACAATCCCCATCCTGTCTCTCTCTACCATTTTCTGATCTGCCTCCACTGCTGGTGCACCTTCTGACCAGACTTCCCATGATCAAGACATGGAGAAGTGACAGAATGTTTGTCCTGAGGCCAGACTGTCCTTGTTACAGTTAGCTGGCCCCATATCCTACCATGTTCTTTCATGGTAGCATTTTTTTCTACATTTCCCCTGCCCCACACCTTTCCCACTTCCTTTTTTTTTTCCTTCTGGGAACTATAAGCAAATCAATATCACCACCCTTTCTGTAAAGGTGCATGAATTGACTGCCCTTTTGATCCATTCATTCCCTCTGTGATTTCTCAGGTGAAAATATCCTTTCTTATCCAAATTCCTCTATATGTTACCTCCTCCATTAGACTTTAATTTCCTTGAGATCACGGACTGTCTTAGCTTTACATTGGCATCCAGTAATTAGAACAGTGCATGGCACATAGAATACAATGGATAATTGTTTATCTTCATTCATTAATTCATTTATCAAGGTATAGAAAATCAGGAGAATAAGATGATTTTCTGATAGACTATCTACAAGTCAGAGACCATCGGTAAATACTCATTGGAATAAATTAAGTGTATATAAAATCTTAGGATAACAGTTTTACGTGGAAGGAATTTTGGAATCCTTCTAGTTCTAACCCCTCATTTGAAGCAAAATAGGGCAATCAAGCCTGGGAAAGTAAGATTATTTTCCCAAGGTCATGAAAGTATTTAAGTATAGAACAGCCAAGATTTGAATCCAGATCTCTGATCAAGATATTTTCCCATTGTGCCATTCTCCCTTATTAATCTCCAGTCTTAAATGACAGTATGAGTAGTCTTGAAAAGAATGTTACAGACTTTCTTGGTTCTGTACTGAGGAAAAAAAAATAACAAGCCATTTGGCCCAACCTCCTGCTTCTTCTGTATCATCCTTAGTGCAATTAGCATGCAATATTAGTAATGATCTCTTAATTACCAAATTTAAATGCCTTTAGTCATCTTTGAAATGAGGAAAACTTTAATAGAAATCCACAGTAGGATTTGAAGTGCTATGACCTGATGTCTACCTCAGTTTCCTCATCTGTACAATGGTGATAAAATGCCACCTACCTCCTAGGATTATTGTGAGGATATGTTTTTTATGTTTTTATTCTTAAAGCACTTTGCAAACTTTAAAGCACTACATCATTATAATCATTCTGCTATTATTATTGCTATTATGGTTGTGATTCCTAGCTGAGGTAGACTCAGATTGAGGAGTCTGCATCTCAGAGAGTGTACATAGATACTTCCCCGCAGAAAGTGTGGACCTGTCCACTGGCAACTCCTTTTGAGGACAGGGCTGTGTCCTGTTTGATTTTGAGTAGCTGTGGTCACATGGGTATCTGGGATTCAGGAACAGGACTTAGTACCTGAGCTGCCCACTCTGTGCTATAAAGAACAATAGAACACTTTCTCTCCTTTTGCTTTTAAAGAAAAGACAGACCAGAGCTTAGTGGGTCCAACCAACTCCTGAATTGTTGGTAGGAAGAAACATTTGTATGCATGATTAAGATGTGTCCACCAGGAAGTGGTAATGATTGCTTTGAGTCAGAAGCACATGGATGTACATGTGCGTTCCTACAGCTTTCTAAGCACAAGTTGGAGCCTAGAGATCTGAGAGTGGATTCATTTCTCCCAAGAGATGGTAGCAGCTGGGGCATTGATAGACTCCGTGCAAAAAAAAGCATATAGCAGAAGCTGACATGTGCATTCTCATCCAGCCCAAAAGGGAAGCTCATGGATAATGTTCTTAGAACTTAATCTCCTGGTTATAGGAGGGGATTTTTGATTTCTAAGATAGTGCAGTACATGAATCTAACATTGTCCTTAGAAAAGGGAGATTTACTGGGCAGCACTAGCTTTGGAAATTGATTTGTGAGTAACCCTAGTTTCCAAATATTCCAAGTTTGAGAGTTTGGGGATCAGATAATCTACATTAAAGATTTTTAACTTGGGGTCTGTGGATACTTTTCAGGATGATAATATAATTACATTTTTATTTTCACTATTATCTTCACGTAAGCATTTACTTCAATTAAGAATGTAAGTAGCAAATGACAGTATTATTAGGGTTTCAACCAGACTACCCAGGGGTTTCATGACACAAATGAGGTTAGACACAAATTAGGTCTAGAGGAAGTGGATTTCCCAGGCAGAACTTCCTCTTGGAGAAATAAAGGAATTACTCATATGGTTCCCATGACTGGAGGAGCAGGGAAGGGAACTGTGTCATGAGGAAGCAAGGAACCTAGATCTTGTCATCCCAGAATTATGGAGAATATTGGAGAGTTCAATTCTGATTGAAAGAGGTGCTACTTACTGAGAAAAACATGATGTGATTGCCTTCTGGTGAAGAGATGCAGGTTGTCAACTATTTCAATGTTATTCAGCTGTTTATACGCTACTGTGAAACTTTCACATCTTCTGCATTGTCTATGGAGAGAAATATGAGCTGTCCTATTTCCAATACACATGTGTTAAACGGAAGCTTGGTAAGAAAGCTTGGTATACTATTATCTACATCGAAGAAAACATAGATATGAGCTATGTGAAAGCTAGATTTTTTAAAAATTATTTTAATTTGTTTCATTAAGGATTTCTCAAATACATGGTAAAAACAATTAACAATCATTTTAAATGTTTGATTTCCAAATTCTCTCTCTTGCTATTACCCCTCCCCTTTTCTTGAGAAGACAAGCACTTTGATTTTTATTATATGTGTGAAATCATGTAAAACATATTTTCATATTGCTCTGTTGCAAAAGAAAATGCAAACAAAATAATAAAAATAAAGTTTCAATATGCAGTCAGAACTCACCAGTTTTCTCTCTAAAGATGGATGATACTTTTTATCATTAATCCTTTCCAATTATCTTACATGATTATATTGATTAGAATAACTGACTTTCACAGTTGATAATATTCACAATATAAATTTTCTATGTACAGTGTTCTGCTAGTTCTACCCATTTTACTTAACATAAGTTCATGTAAGTCTTCTCAGGTTTTTCAGAAAACATCCTGCTTGTCATTTTACAGCACAGCAGTATTCCATCCCAATGATGTGCCACAACTTGTCCAGCCATTCCCCAATTAATGGGCATCCCCTTGATTTACAATCCTTTGCCAAAAGAGAGATGCTATATGTATTTTTTTGGTACAAATAGTCCCTTTTCCCTTTTCTTTTAACTCTTTGGGATACAGACCTAGTAGTGGTACTATTGGGTCAAAGGTTATAACCCAGTTTTACGGCCTTTTGGGCATGGCTTCCAATTATTCTCCAGAATGATTTTACTAGTTCATAATTTCACCAACAGGGCCCAATTTTTAGTGTCCCAAATCTTTCCACATCCTATCCAGCAAATTATCATTGTCTGCTATGTGAATCAATCTGATATGTATGAGGTGGTATCTCAAAGTTGTGTTAATTTGCATTCCTCTAAATGGTAGTGATTTTACATATGAGTATTGATAGCTTTGATTCCTTCTTCTGAAAACTTCCTGATTTATATCCTTTGACTATCAAGTGAGAAATGATTCTTATGTATGTATGTATGTATTCATTCATTCATTTATTTATATATTTAGCTTTTTGGAGGTCAATTGGGGTTAAGTGACTTGCCCAAAGTCACACAGCTAGTTTTTGTGTCAAGTGTCTGAGGTCAGATTTGAACTCAGACACTTGATTCTTATTTTTATAAACTTGGCTCTGTTTTCTATATATTTGAGAAATTTGTTGCAAATTTCCCTCCTAGTTTTCCAAGTTTTCTTCTAAGTTTAGCTATATTAATTTTGTTTGGGAAAAAAACTTTTAAATTTCGTGTAATAAATATGATCTGCTTTTATTTCTCATAATCTCCTCCATCTCTGGTTTGGTCAAAAGCTCTTCCCTTATCCATAGATTTGAAGGGTATATTTTTTACATGCTGTCCTAATTTATTTATGATATTACCCTTTATGTCTAAATCGTTTATCCATTTTGACCTTATCTTGATATACTCTGTGAGATGTTGATTATGCCTAGTTTCAGCCAAATTGCTTTTTAGTTTCCCCAGACATTTTTATCAAATGTTGGATTCTTATCAACAAAAGTGTGGATCTTTGGGTTTATCAAACACCAGATTACTACAATAATTCATTACTATGTATTATGTACTTAATCTATTCTACTGATCCACTACTCTATTTTGTAGTACCACATTGTTTTGATGGTTACCACTTTGCAATGTACTTTGAAATATGCAACTGTGAAGCCTTTTTTTAAACTTTTCCCTCCATTTATTCCATTTATATTCCTGTCTTTTGTTCTTCCAGATGAATTTTGTTATTATTATTTTTAGGCATATGAAATAGTTTTTGGTTATTTTATTAGTATGTCATTGAATAAATAATTAATTTAGAAAGAATTTAATTTTTGTTATATCAGCTTGGCCTACCCACAAACAACTAATATTACTGTAACTGTTTAGGTCTGTATTTGTGTGAAAAGTTTTTTGTAAATATGTTTGTATAATCTCTGGGTTTATCTTGGCAAATAGACTCCCATGTGTTTTATGTTGTATGCAGTTATTTTAAGTAGGATTTTTATATCTCTTCCATTAGTTTTGTTAGTAATATATAGAAATGCTGATATTTTACGTGGGTTTAGTTTATATCCTGTAACTTTGCTTAAGGTATCAATAGTTTCAACTAGTGTTTTAGTTGATTCTATAGGTTCTCTAAGTATGCCATCCTATAATCTACAAGAGTGATGGTTTAGTTTCCTTGTCTATTTTTATTCTTTCAAATTATTTTCCTTCTCTTATTACTGTTGTTAGGAATTTTAATACAACATTGAACTATAGTGGTGATAATGGACATCCTTGCTTCACTCCTGATTTTATTGAAAAGGCCTCAAATTTATCCCCATTTTAGACAGTGATTGCTTTTGGTTTTAGATGGATATTACTTAACATTTTAAGAAAGATTCCCTTGGGAAAAAAAGATTCCTTTGATTCCAATTTTTCCTAGTGTTTTATTTTTTTTTGCCAACCAATGAATTAAATTTTTATTAAGTATTTACTATGTACAAGATACCAACTGTGTGCAAACACACAGCCATGTGCCATACTGTGGAACACATTGTTCCATCTGCTTGTGGAGTTCTATCTGCCCTGGAGTCAGAGAAGATGAGTTACGATCCTTCCATTTCTTATATCAATGAGCTATGCTCTTTTGCAAGTCAGTTGATCAATCAAAAAGCATTTGTTAGGGGCAGCTAAGTGGTGCAGTGAGTAGAGGAGCACTGGCCCTGGAGTCAGGAGGACCTGAATTCAAATTTGACCTCAGACACTTTACACAAAAACTAACCATGTGACCCTGGGCAAGTCACTTAACCCCAATTGCCCTGCCTTGCCCCCTCCAAAAAGCAAAAAAAAAAAAAAAGCAATTGTTAACTGCCTACTATGTAGTAGGAACCCTGCTAGGTCAAACCATATGTCCTCTTTAGGCCTCAGTTTACTCATCTGTTCAATGAAAGACTTGGATTAAATGATATTTATTTTAATCCCAGTCCTCTAATCTCTGACTTGACCTCTTTGTCTTGTTACTTGTCACTCAACTTTCTTCACATTCCTCTCATATTTTGCACACGTCAACTCACTCCTACTCAAAAAATGTTGCATACATAGTTGGTGGAGTTTGGGTGGAATTGATATTAAACTCAGAGTTTCAAGGTCAGACTTTAAAATACAGAAAATAATAAGAACCAGCGAATATGAGGAATTCTGAGAAACACAAGACTTATGAAGTGAAGAAAGCAGAGTCAAAAGAACATAGCATAAAGGATAATGCTAAAAAAAAGCTGTTAAATATCCATGTATTATAATGCAGTCTCAATCCTAAAGAACTTCCTGCTGTTGGTAGAGGTTAGAGCTATGCATAAGGAGTGTGGTACACACTTTGTCATGTATCAGATGTTGTTGTTGTTCCTGTGTCATTTTAGTCATATCTGGCTCTTTGTAGCTCCATTTGGGGTTTTCTTTTGCCATTTCCTTCTCCAGCTCATTTTACAGGTGAGGAAACTGAGGTTTTCCTAGTGTTTTAAACAAGAATGGGTGTTGTGTTTTGTCAAAGGCTTTCTTTTATTGATATAATCTTATGACTTTTGTTGTTACTGTTATTGACATAGTCAATTATACCCATAGTTTTTCTAATATTGAATCAACTCTATATTCCTGGTATAAATTGCACCTAATCATAGGGTATGATCTTTGTTATATATTGCTGTAATTTCCTTGCAAGTATTTTATTTAAAAATTTTCATCAGGGGTGGAGTCAAGATGATGGTATAAAAGCAGGAGAACTCCATGGTTCCCCCTATAACCACCTCAAATACCTATAAAATATGACTGTAAACAAATTTTAGAGCTCCAGAAAACACAAAATGACAGAGTAACAAAGCTCCTGTGGAAGGCAGCCCAGGCAGATGGAAAGGGTTAAATTGCAGTGTGCTGGGAGCAGAGCCCAGCCCCATGTGGTTTTAGCTCCAGGCTGTCCAAGAGAAGCCATGGCTGGAGCTTTCAGGAGAGTAGATCACTGGCAGCTGTGGTGGTTTCCAGAATTATCAATCCATAAGAGCTAAGGACAAAGGGAAAAAGTCAGTGAAACTCACCTAAATTTGGGGGAGACAGTCTGGCCAACTGCCTCCAGAACTGTTTGAGGTGGCAGCCCTGCAGCTGCCTCCATGTGGCTGCTTCAGAGCTTGCGCCCTGAAGATTTCAAGGGGACAAGGGATCATTCCGAGGCTAAGGGCTCTTGCCTTGAACTTCCTGGATGAGGATTGCAGTCTTGGGTGGTGGTCCTGAGGTGTGCGACCAGTGAGCCAAAGCTGTTGGGGGCTGCAGAGATGGCAGCCTCCTAATAGCTCCGGCAGCTGCAAAAACCACAGCAATTTGGGACAGAGCTCTCCTCTCTAAAAGCAGAGTTCTACAGTGAACTATGTGAAATATTCCCTTGAAAAAACAACTGACCTGTAAAATAGATCCAGGAGAGACAATTTAAAAATTATAGAACTACGTGAAAGCCATGATCAAAAAAAGAACCTAGAAAACATCCTTCAAAAAATTCTCAAGGAAAATTGCCCTGATATTTTAGAACCAGAGGGCAAAATAGAACTTGAAAGAATTCATGAATCACCTCTTGAAAAAAATCCCAGGAAGAAAACTCCTAGGAATGTTATAGCCAGGTTTTGGAATTCCCAGATCAAGGAGCAACTATTACAAGCTGCCAAGAAGAAACAATTTGAATTCTGTGGAAACACAATCAGAATAACCCAGGATCTAGCAGCTTCTACATTCTTTGCAATTAATCCTATGCCCTCTGTCTATGTATACCTGTACATATATATACACATACATACGTATTCATATTCATATATACCCTCCTATATAGACATATGTGCATGATACATATATACATACATATGTGTGTATGTATGTATGTATGTATGCATGCATGTATATATGTATGTATACATACAAATTTATATTCCCTTCACCTATCCTCATACTGAGAAAAGTTTCAAAAGTTGAAATTTTCATTTTCCATGTTGGCATGTAAATAGTTCAACTTTGATAAGTTCCTTATGATTTCTTTTCCATGTTTACCTTCTTATGCTTCTTGGATCTATTTAATTAGTATCTTGATTTCTCATAAAATCACTTACTTCCATTTGCTCCACTTTAATTCTGAAGGAGTTATTCTCTTCAGAGCTTTTGAGGATTTTTTTTTCCATCTGGCAAATTTAACTTTTTAAGGCATTCTTCTCCTCTTTGGCTTTTTGGGTCTCTTTTGCCATTTGAGTTCATCTATTTTTTAAGATGTTATTTTCTTCAGTCAGGTTGTTGACTCTCTTTTCATGATTTTCTTGCATCAATTTCTTTTTTCTTACTTTGCTTCCTTTGCCTGCTCATGTTGCCAGTGAATTACTTGATTTTTTAGCTCTGTTTAACTGTTTCCAGGAGGAAAGCTCTGTCTCAAATCACTGGGGTTTTCACAGCTGCCAGAGTTATTGGGAGGCTGCTGCAGCCCCCACAAGTTTTAGCTCACTGAAAACACACCCCAGACCACCTGCCAAGATCAAGATCCGGATCCAGGGTGTTCAACGCAAGAGCATGTAGCCTC
This sequence comes from Pseudocheirus occidentalis, assembly GCA_028646575.1. Lineage (NCBI taxonomy): Eukaryota > Metazoa > Chordata > Mammalia > Diprotodontia > Pseudocheiridae > Pseudocheirus > Pseudocheirus occidentalis. The sequence continues at coordinate 2,105 of JAQQSW010017776.1, read as the reverse complement.
TGAATGATTGCTTGGACCCCTGCAGTCTGCAGGCCTGGAGCTCTGAAGCAGCCATGTGGAGGTGTCTGCAGGGCTGCCACTTTTGCTGCTTCCTTGCCCTGGAGGCAGTTCGGACAGATTGCTTTTCTCCCCCAAATTTAGCTGAGTTCCACTGACCTTTCACTTAGTCCTTGTTTCTCATGGCTTGATAATTCTGGAAACTACCTCAGCTGCCATTTTAGGCTGGGCTGGTTTCGGCTGCCAGTGTGCTGTGATTTCCTGCCAAGCTGCCTTCAGCAGGTGATGTGTTTTTCTGTATTTTTGTGTGAATTTTGGAGCCCTAAAATTTGTTTAGAGTCATATTTTATGGGTATTTGAGGTGGCTATGTGCAATCTGTGGCATTTTCCTGCTTCTGTGCTGCCATCTTGGCTCCAACCCCCTCCAATTAGCTTTTAACATTTACTTCTACAACTCTGTATTAAATTTAACTTTTATTACATCATGAACCCTTTGTGCATTTAATATTTCTTTCCTGTATTTGATTGTGAAGTGTTTATCCTCTCATAAACGGCCAGGTTTTATGAAGGTGCACATACAGGTGAAAGGAAAAAGTATATTCTTTTTTAATCCCATTTGGTTTTCTCCAGAGGTCTATTACATTTAAGTTTTCTAAGATTATATTCATCTTTTTTACTTCTTCCTTGTTTATTTTATGGTTAGATTTATCTAGATCTGAAAGAAGAAATTTGAAATACCCAACTAGTATAGCTTTACTATTTTCTCCTATAACTCATTTAAATTTTCCTTTAAGAATTTTGATGCTGTGCCATTTGGTGTCTGTAGATTTACTACTGATATTATTTCATTGTCTCTGGTTCCTTTTAACAAGATATAGTTTTCTTGCTTATCCATTTTAAGTAGTTCTATTTTTGTTTTTGCTTTGTCTGAAAGCATGATCTCTGTCTGTTTTTATTTCAGCTGAATTATAACCAATTTCAGCTTCAGCTCCTTATTTTAGCTCTCTTTGTCTCTCTTTTCAATGGTGTTTTTGGTAAACAACATATTGTTGCATCCTGGTTTCTAATCCATTCTGTTATACATTTCTGTTGTATGGATGATTTCCTCTCATTCACATTCACAATTATATTTGCTTGCTATGTATTCCCTTTCAACCTATTTTCTTCTGTTTAGCTTCTCTCTCTTTTAATCCTCTCTCTCCTATACAGTCTGTTTTGCTTTTCAACACTGCTTTCTGTTAATTACCATCACTTTTGTTACTTCCCTTTTTCTTATCCTGCTCTCCTATTGCCTTGTTAGATAATTTCTATTATCAGTTATATGTGTGTATATATATATATGTATGTATATATCTGTGTATATAATATATATGCGTGAGTGTATGTGTGTGTATACTCACTCTTACCTCTGTTTCTGTATAGAATCCTAAATGCCCTAATAATTATGAAAATTTTAGAAGATATTATTTATCTTTTTCCCATATAGAACTATACATAATTTAAACTTATTTAGTCCTTTATGACTTCTCTTTCATGTTCACTTCTTTATGATTCTCAAGACTTTCATTTGAAAGTCAGATTTTCTGTTCAGCTCTGGTCTTTTCATCAACAATGGTTGAGAATCTTCTATTTAATTTGATATCTTTTTTCCCCTTCAAGATGCATATTCAGTTTTCCTGGTTAGGATATTCTTGGGTGTAACCCAAGCTCTTTTGGTTTCTAGGATGACATATTCCAAGACTTCCATTCCTTTCATGTAGTAGCTGCTAAATCTTGTATTATTCTGACTATGACTACATGGTATTTCAATGGTTTCCTTCTTATTGCTTGAAACATTTTTGTCATATTATATTGTACACAAAATGAACAACTGCTGAAATTTTAAATCCTGGTAATTTAGAGCAGGTGAAACAAAGTTGTACTTAGCTATTGCTAGTGAGAAATTATGTGATTACAACTATAGGACAAATTTTATACTGAAGAAATCTGTAATAATGTAGAATCCCATATTATCATTCTGATAAACTTCCTTATTTTTCCAGTATTTGTGATAATTTACTTACAGTGATATTACTTAAACATATATAATGCCTGGCCATTTATTTTCA